>JAHRHJ020003245.1:0-219341 GCA_019776745.2 Taxus chinensis | reverse complement strand
TTGTGGATCACAACCGTAGAACCGTAGACTCTTGGTTGTTGCGGTCCTGCTATGGTCATGAAATCAAGTCCTAATCCCTAGTATCCAGTAATCGTACGCTTTCTCAGCTCCTATGTTTAGGACCAACAACTGCATGATTTTCTCAGAATATCTCATAGGCATTCGTGCAACCTGGATCCTTAAACTAGTATCTATGTCTGTGAGAGTATCTCTTGCATCTGGCTGTGGGACCAAAGGATCACAACCAAAGGTTTGTTCTCTTTCGAACCCCTCTATAGTCATGCGAATGTTTGCCTAGGATAATCTGTAGTTTGGTTGATTTGACCAAAATGTGTGTGCTTGGTCATCTTCTATATTTAACCCTCTCAACTGAGAACTGATCAGTTATAAATCTGTTGTTGTTTGAAATACTTGTATTATGAGATTTTGATCTATGTCAACTAGTGTTGTGACGAGGTTTGGTTGAGGCACGATTGGCTCAAATATGTATTCCCTGGGCTCTTGAGGTCCCGTGATTGTCATACAAAATAAAATGTAAATCTAACTGTAATAAAGCAAATTCTAACTACGTGGAATAAATCTAAAACATATATAACCTCTATTTTTATGAGAAACCTTTTAAGAGTTTAAGGAAAGCAGCTATTTAAACGTATCTAGAAACAACAACTAAATAACAATTTAAAACAAACAAGATAACCGAGTGTAGTTATTTGTCTGTGTGATTTGTAGATTTATTCTAAATAATGCATTAACTTTCCTAATCTACTTGCAAGATTCTCGATCCTACCTCAGAAGTGAGGAGTGAATCATAGTTTCTTAAAAACTATCAATCCTCACAGCTTCCCTGGCAATATCGAGAATATAAATTTTACCAAAATAAAGCAATTAACTATTCTATTTGATATGATTCTAACTAGAACTTTGAAAGCTAGAACTTGGATTCCGTAGAACAGTGGCGAATTCAATGGTGTGTGTGATCTTGTCTCCTCAGTGTGATCTCCTCGTTCTTTCATGTTCATGTGGATCCAGAAAAGCATGTAATGCTAGCATCGATAGAAATAGATATTGGGACAAGGACAGTTCAGAATGCAGACTGAAAAATGTGAGTAGGAGAGGGATAGCGCAAGAGTACAAAGCTTGGCTTATGTAATTCCTAGCGGGATTTTGTTGCGAGTCATACAACATAAAGTGACAAGAACCTAAAACTATCCTGTTTGAAGAGCAAAACCTGTAACTTTAATGGCTTCCTAAGCTATTCTACTCCAATGGAATGGATAAAACAACAACACTGTTTGCACAAGTTGGATATGTGGCTTACCAACAGCTGGACAATGCTAAATAAGCATGCAAAGAATTAAAACTATGGCTCTAAACAGAACAAAAGACTGAACTATGAAAAATGAGAGGATGAGAGCAAAAGATCAGACCTTTTGTTTGTGCACAAACCATTTATTTATAGCTTTCATTCACCCAAAGATCAAAACCAAACTGAACTCTAAAAACCATAAACAATGGCCAAACACTATTCCAGGGGACCAAAAACATAAATGCATGCCCAAGTCGGCAAGGAAAGCTAGTGAAACATTGATATTTTACGTGAGTCGCGTCAAAGCGCTTTCTGGAAAATGCATGCAGGACCGCCGCTCTGAGTAGGGCGGCAGTTACAGGACCGCCGCCCTGATTAGGGCGGCGGTTTCGTAACTGAAGAGCAAAAGGCCAAGAAAAGAGGAAAAAAGGGGAAAACAAAGGACACGGGGGTTAAGCGGGGCATGCGGGATGTTAACGCATACTCTCAGTGCTTTTCCAGATCCCGAACACCTTGCGAGGAGACCTGTATCATCATTGGGGCACTTGTTACACTGTTCCGGAAGTACAGTACCTTACAATTTTGGGTACGTACATATTGCCCCCTCGGAGAAGCGTTTTAGCCATGAAGAGGCATAAAACGGTGGGTCCGAGTATGGCAGTCCCGAAATGGGAAGTTTAGAAGTTATACCTTACACGTCCGTGTGTTGAAATGACGCCATCCAAAATTCCCGCTACCTGCAAAATGAAAAGAGAACTCAAGTGCAGATAGATATAATAGTTCGAAAAATAAACGCTAAGAATAACAGGGAATGAGAACGTACCATTTGTGCGGGGATAGGAACTTACCTCCATCAGCGCTCCAAACTTGTGAAAAATTATTTTAAAATGAAATAGAGTGCTATATATATGAAAGTGGCCCTTTTCCTATGTCATTTTGCGTGGTTTATTTGCTTGTGTTTTTGACTCTAGGACCCACGTGACGGGTTTCTTTCGTGAGTAAAGTCAAAAACTCTGCATCGAGATTTGATCATGCTCCACGTGTGGAACACCCCCCCTCTAATCCAGTTGGTTTTTCTTCAATTTGTGTTTTGTCCGCCTTTCAAATTTGAAATGCTAAATTTGTTGTAATGGGGGGGTCATTTTGAAAATTTTAGTGTTACAGGTCCATCTAGGGGGGCAACCTACTGGGTAGGCTCTGTTTTTAGGTTAAATGGTCGTTTTTTGCTTGTTTTAGGATTTTTTAGATTAAAACCCGCATGGCTTTTTGGACCACGACCGCCGCCCTGGCCAGGGTGGCAGTTACATGACCGCCTCCGTGTTAGGGCGGTGGTTACATGACCGCCACCTTTAAGGTATCGGTTACAAAACCGCCTCCCCTGCTCAGGGCGTGTTTTGGCACAGAATGCAAATGAACTTCTATTTGACGATTGCACTTGTATTTTTTGCATTTCTACGCGTTTTTTGACTCTCCCGTATTGTTTGGATATACTTGCTCTGTTTTGTGTGGGTTTTTGGGTGTATGCAGGCGAGAGAAGGATCCTTATATGGAGGTAGAGAGAGAGAGAGTGTATGGCTCTCAGGGTACTGATGCCCTTCTCACAGGACGAGAGGACACACTACAGAGAGCCGACATATTGCGCATATCGCGCATGCCCCACGTTTGCACCCATCTAGTCCATCCTTTGTGGCGTATTCTCTTACTGGGGATGCGTCGGAACTCCTCCCACTGCCAGGGGTCCGGGTGAGTGGACCATCACATTAGAGGAATGTCTACCGCTTCTGGGGGTCTCGATTCATCGGGAGGGTGACTTACATTATAGATCAGCAGGCTCACGGCACATATTACCAGTGGCAGCTCATATGTGAGATGTAGCCATCTCCCTGGGGTCGAAGAAGGGTGAAGTTTATGAAGAAGGGGGTGAGGTTCGATCCATTCCTTCTTTTGCCTACCCCCCTTACTTTGTCAGGCCATCATGGGGATCCTTGCCTCAAGATTGATCAGGGACAAGGGAGGTGACACGGTATTATATACTACTAGGGGCCCATTATTGCACAGATAGAGGGCCATAGCCGGATATATGCTTGGGGAGTAGATATTCTTGGGACCACCTACCATGATCTATACAGGGTGGTCCATTTACAGGGGTAGTCGTTGAGTCGCCCCGACTCTAGTCATGAGTTGGGTTTATGAGTGCTTCATCCTTATGGCAGGGGTGTGGAGGGTAGCAATCCTGGAGCTATTAGGGTAGCCAGATGGACAGACATGTCGGTGGTTAGAGCACCTCATCAGCCAGTTGCTTCTCTGACTACCACTGATATGGAGGTGACACCATACCAGACCATGGCCGGTATATGGGGCGAGGAGGCCCTTACCTTGATTTCCTGCTCCACCACAGGGCAGCTTATCGATCGAGTGGGACGAGTGGAGGTGCACCCCTTTGGCCGAGTTCCTCAGCAGTTTGGTCCTTCCATACGTGGGTATGCTTCCCCTAGTGGCACCAGTTTACAGATCAGTTCGCGAGGCCAGAGGGGGCCCTAGAGGCCAAGGTTGGACAATGATTACTCCTGGCATTCCTATTACAGCCAGGAGGATAGTTCGTGCTAGAGGGAGAGCCGGTGCACCTCAAGCACCTTTGCTTCAGATAGCCGCGGGTCCTGCTCATAGCAGTGATGACCCTATTGATATTGACTCTGAGTCTGAGGAGTTCACAAAGGGAGGGTCAGAGGAGGAGACTGAGGACAGTGATCCTGAGTGGCATGACACTCAGATATTATGCAGGCAGAGAGGACTGAGCAGAGCGCAGAGAAGGACACTCTAGTTTTAGAGGAGCCACTCTCTCAAGGCCATGGTGGAGAGGATGATTCAGTTGCAGGGTGACATGTTGCCCCTGCCACAAGAGCAGCCCCTCAGTCGGTAGCAGCATCCGCGGTAGGTGCCGGTCCCAGCGACCCATCTTGGATGCCTAGGGATCCGAGTAAGTTACCCTTTCTCCCTTTTAATGTTTATTTGTAGGCTATCCTTAGTTGCTATTTTGTATCTTTTAGTTTCTTGCTTAGTTTCTAATTCGTTTTTCTCCTTTGTTTGCAGAGACTGTTGATGAGTGGCGGGATTTGATCCACAGGGTATGTACCGATTCCCTGATGATCCCCATGGATAGGACCCACGCGGAGCTGTCTATGGATGCTGGGGAGCCTTCAGTAGCCGGTAGGCATACCGATGTTTTTGCTCCTGTCTGGCACATGGCCAGGATGGTGTCGACCCTTCGCACCGAGCTAGTGGGCTATAGGACGGCTGAGCGCCTTATGAGGAGCCATTCTCGTGGTGAGACTGCAGCTGCTCCTCGAGACCCTGAGCCCTCCATACATTCAGAGCGCCGGTGTAGCCAGAGTCCTAGGCGGTGGGGCATGCACCTTCGGAGGGGTCGCGTAGGGATTGAGAGGCCACTTGGCTCTCATGTATTTTGTATTATATATTTATTTGTATATCACGGGCTCTTTGAGCATTTTGACCATGCTTAGTGCATGATGGCATTGTATATAAACGTTGATCATTTATATATATGCATTCGTTTTGGATCAAAATCTTGGCACTCATGGTTTCCTTTCTATTTCCAGTTTCTTTCTATGTATACTACGATGTATGTTTGTATGCTTTTTAGAATGTATGCAATGGAGAACAGATGATGCAAATGTTTGTTTCCTTTTGTGTATTTCATGATGCTGATATATGTAGATGTAATGTGATTTTGAATCTTAGCTTCCGTAAGCAATTTTGGATACCTCATGTTTGTTTTGCAAAGTGATGAATATAACCAGTATGATGAACAGATAAACTTGCCCCACTCCTAACTCCACGCAACTAGTAAGATGCGAGGGCTCTTCACTGAGAGCTAGAAAGGGCACAAGTTATGAGGTGTAGCTGAAATGATAGCGATGAAAGACAGACAAAGCTTTGGTGGAACCAAATAGGAAACTACAAGCTTACTCCACCCGAGTGACTTCATAGTTTAGAATGCAACTTACTTTGTGGTTTATCTAGACTTAGATCCGTAGATGGCCACATAGTAGACAAAATCTGGGTTTTTAGGATTTTAACTCTCTTGGAATTTTGAACATCTGATTCATTCATTTTTGACTCAAAGTTTGAATTGTTTGTTTATGACTTTTAACGTTTGCTTTGTCAAGAGGACCCCCTACACTTTGCCCCATGCTACTAGTAAGAAGCATGGGTTTATCACCGTGGGCAAGGTATAGGCGAGTAAGGGAATTTCCATCCTTTCCCAACCCTACGTCACTAGTAAGAGACGCAAGCTCATCACCGAAGGTTGGTGGGGCAAGGAAATGTGTAAAATTAAAATTTTCTGTTTAATCACTTGTTGACTTGTTTTCTTGAGTAAAATGTCAGTATGTGCTTATTTCCAAAGAGATATACATATGGGATAGATGTGACACCATGAAGCTTCTAGAACAGACCATAGGCAAGACACCTATCCTAAGAAGAAATCAAAGTGAGAATAAACTTGCAGATCTTGGTATGGTTACCGTTAAGACTTTGTCATATCTAGCTTTATTTGATAAAAGATTCCGAGATGATTTGATGATATATGAAGATGGAGAGGTATGATTAAAGAGTTTTATGCCAACAACATCATGAGTTTGTAATGAATTGCTTTGAGAATAGATTCCTTGATCACAATTTATGTAAGAAACAAGTGGACAAAATGATCTTAATCTATATGAAGATGCAATGTAGATAATTATACAAGTAGTGCTAGTTGCTTATGCGTAGAACCGCTTGAGGTGTAGGGAATTGACTGTTTCGCCAAATTCCTCACCTTCTAGCATACATAAGAGGTAAGCACCATTTCCGTAGTCCTTCATGACTCGGTATGGGCCCAACCATTTGGGCCGGAATTTCCTTCCTTCGCCGGTCTTCTTGTCGATCCGGTTGTCTAGCCTTAGAACTAGATCACCTTCGTATATGTCGCGTTCATAGACCTTCTTGTTATACTACCGGCACATTCGGTCAGCATAAGCTCTATGCCACTGTTCAGCATCTAACCTAGTTTCATCTAGGCTTTCTAGTTGGGAAAGATGTGCTTCTCTGTAAGCGTCTTCATCCAGAATCCCTTGTAGTGAAATGCGGAGACTGGGTATTTCGACCTCAAGCGGGAGAACTGCTTCTGCCCCAAATACCAGCGAGAAAGGAGTTGCTCCCGTTGGTGTTCTTTATTGAGGTTCGGTGGGCCCACAAGGCCGGATATAACTTCAAATGCCAATCTTGTTTGTTTTCTTTTACCGTTTTAAGGAGAATGGCTTTCAGTGTCTTTTTTTTCGCTTCAGCCTGTCTGTTGGCTTGGGTGTAATACAAGGAAGCCGTATGATGGCTTATCTTAAATTTATTACATAGTTCATGAACCTCTTCATTCTTAAAAGAAGTTCCATTATCAGAGATAATGATTTGTAGGATACCGTACTTGCAAATGATTTGGTTCAAAATGAACTTGGCGATTACAGAACCAGGTACAGTGGTAAGAGGCATAGCCTCTACCCATTTGGTAAAATATTCAGTGGCCGTGATTATGAAATTATGGCCATCTGTGGATGAGGGAGAGAACTTCCCTATTAAGTCCAAACCCCATGTAGAAAAGGGCCATGGAGTAGCGATTGGTTGCAGAGCTTGTGCCGGCATATGAATCTCATGGGAGAATTCTTGGCACTTATGACACCTGCGCACAAACTCTATCACATCATGTTCTAGAGTGGGCTAGAAATAGCCCATTCAGTGTATTTTTCGAGCGGTGGCATGGCCACCGAAGTGGCCTCCACATATTCCACTGTGAGATTCATAGAGAATCTTCTTGGATTCCTCCGTGTCGACACATCTTAGGAGCATTCCATCGAATGCTTTTCGATAGAGCACCTACTCTATAATGACGTATTTAGCTACGATTATGCGTAACCGCCTTCTTTGTTACAGTGTAACTCCTTCTGGGTACGTATGGTTCATGATATAATTAATGATATCAATGTACCAAAGGCACTCAGAGATAGAGGGTCAGGTTTCGATGTAGTATATGCACTCATCTGAAAAGTCTAAATCTACTAAATCGCCTCCGTCTAATGGGTTGTCAGCTAACCAATCCACAATGATTTGTCCCTTAATTGACTTTTGATTTACAAACATTAATTAGAATTCTCCCATTAAGGTTATAAAACGTCCAGCCTTTTTAGACAATGACCCTTGTGTGAGGAAAGTCCGTAAATGGTCCATTTTTACCATGACCCTCGTTTCTTGATTCAGCATATAATGTCTTAGGCATTTAGTAGCAAAGACACTATGGCAAGGCATTCTTGTTCTGCCTATGTATAGCGTGTTTCATAGTCGAGCAGCGTTCAGCTGATGAAATAAATCACATGCGTTCCTTCTTGTCATCGTCCTCTTGGGCCAACATACAGGCCAGCGAGACATCCGGTAGCTCGTGAATATAGAATTAACGGGCGATCTAACTTAGGTGGCATTAGCGTAGGTGGTGATAATAGGAAACGCTTAACTGCTTCAAAGGCTTCATTACAGTCTTTGGTCCAATCAATGCTATAGTCTTTCTTGAGTAAATTGTTGATTGGATGAACGGCGAAGCTTAAGTCTGGGATGAATCTTCGGATTGCACCCAATTTTCTGAGAAATGATCTGATTCCAGATTCACTCGCAGGTGGGACCATTTCGAGGAAAGCTCAAATTTTGGTTGGATCAACATCTATCCCCCGTGACGATATGATGTAACCTAGGAGCTTTCCTCCTGTTACACCAAAGACACATTTCTCTGGGTTTAGTGTGACTCCGTATTCTATTAGGCGTGAAAGAATGACGCGGAGTACTTCCGGATGGTCACAACACTTCTTGGCCTTAGCCAATAAGTCATCTACGTAGGACTCCATGATTTTATGAATTAAATCATGGAATATATATGTCATAGCTCGCTGGTAGGTAGCACCAGCGTTCTTGAGACCGAATGGCATAACAGCGTAGCAATAGGTTCCCCAAGGAGTTATAAACGTAGTTTTAGCTTGATCTTGCTCAGATATTTTGATTTGATTGTATCCCGAGAATCCATCCATGAGAGACAAAAATTCAAATCCAGCTGTTGCATCAACAATGACATCTATGGATGGTAATGGGAAGTTCATCCTTAGGACATGCTTTGTTGATGTCTCGAAAATCTATGTAGATGTGTATCTTTCCATTCTTCTTGAGAACGGGAACGATGTTAGATACCCATTGGGAGTAGTCGACTGGCTTGATGAATCCTACCTGAAGGAGTTTTATTACCTCTTCCTTTACCATGAGAGCTACTTTGGGTTTCATAGGTCTTGATTTTTGCTTAACTGGCTTTGCATCTGATTTAGTGAGGAGGTTGTGCACCGCAATGTGGGGTGCAACTCCTGTCATTTCCTTATAATTAAATGCAAACACCTTCTGATGTTCTTTGAGGATCCACGTATGTATTTCCACTTCTTCTGGGGTTAAGGATGATCCTAATTTCAAGATTTTTGGTTCGTCATCTGTCCCGATGTTGACATCGATTGTTTCTTCGATCAAAGAGGCGTTACCCTCTTCGAACTCAGGTGGTGCTGGAGGTAAATCCAAATCATCCCCATTTTCTACTGCGTATATGCTAGGTTTTATTTGTGAGGGGAGATCCATCAAGGGATTTCCAAATAGGAAGACGAATGTGGAAATAAGGACAAATCTAGCATATGATAGGAGAGATGTAATGCCACATAGGCGTTTAAGTATTCCAAAGTGGCCATATTATTATCGACATGGTCTGGGGTGGTAGATTCACTTCCGCTTGCAAGGGGATTTGTCATTGTTTTTATCAATGGTTCATCACGAATGGACACCATGAAATGGGTATCTTCTAACTCATTGCTTGGAGTAAAATGTGATGCTGAAGTTGCTATTGAATTGGTGAGAAGATTTTTCTCTCGCGGGATTGCTTCAATGGATATGAAGTTAAATGCCTTGCTTAAATCTAATACAGCATTCTTTGTAAAGCTGCAAGTGTTCGGCTTTGGTTTCGTATACCTCAGAAACCTGGTTTGCCACTAGTTGCGAGTCTCCTAAGACTTTGATGTTATCAATACCAATTCTTTTGGCTAAGGTGAGGCCAAGGAGGAGGGCTTCATACTCAGCGCCATTATTTGTGCATTCAAAATTTAACTTAAAGGCAAATGGGAGGACTTTCTCTTCGGGTGAAGTAAGAATTATACCTGCCCCCACTCCATAACGGCATTTAGCTCCATCAAAATGGAGAGTCCAATACTTAGCCGGGAGTATAGATGTTGGGGCATCTGCTGCGTTTGCACACTCTACTTCTACCATGCAGAGGTCCTCTGCTGGAAGGGAACCAACACCTAGGGAATATCCTATGCCTACTGAATCAAATGGTAAGAACATTGGTAAATCCTTGTTCTATTAACTCAATGATTTTTGCAGTAGTCCCTAATGATACGGTTTCTTTAGCTTTATCGTTAGGGGTTGGGGTTGTTTTGGCTATGCTGATAGTTTCAAGATCCGTTGTAGGTACCAACTTCTCCTCTGGTTTTGGGTCGGTGGGTTTATTAAGTTGGTTTGTTGGAAGTTCAAATTCTGAGTGCACACCTGGTCTTTTCTTTAAATCAGCTAGGTGCAAATCGAAAGGTTTTGGATCACCTTTGGCTACAAATACCTTTCCTAGATGCAAGAATCTTACTTCTTGAAATAACGTAGAAGGGATTTCCTTCATTCAGTGTATCCATGGTCGGCCGAGTATCATATTATAATTATTTTCCCGATCTATAATATAAAACTCAGTCAGGATTGTTTTGGGTCCTAAGGTGACCGGGAGTATTATAGTTCCTATCGAAGTGGCTTTAAGGCTATCATAGCCTCTCAATGTATTTCGAGTGGTGGAATAGTTTGTTTCCCCATATCCTAGTTTTTGGAGGAAAGATAAAGGGACTATGTTAACTGCGGCCCCATCATCAACCATTTCCCGTTTTACATAGTTATTATAAACCCATACTTGTAAGTGTAAGGCTGGATCACCTCGGCGTGTGATCTCAGCATCTGTAGGCATTTTACTTATTTCGAATATGAATTTGACATCCTTGTCCGGCTGCCCCGGAGGGTGGATATCAAAATATACGTGATTTACTTGTGTTTCAGGAGGTGGAGTGATGTTAATTAGATGACCTAGACCTAATGCTTCTAAAAGAGCAGCTCTGTGAGGAGGAGAGTTCTTTAGTAAATCCAAAAATGAAATGTGTGAGAAGGTCTTTGTTAGGTCACTAATTAAATCATAGGCACCCACGGGTTTTTCTACTATTTGTTGACTCTTATCCATTTCTGGCAGATGACTTGGGCTCGGTTGAGAGGAATATTCTCATGTTCTTATTATAGCTTCGATAGGTAGTTCAGCATCTAATTCTACCAAACTGACTATCTTGGGTCTCGGTTGACTTCCTAACTATGGCGCAACTGATGTTTAGTGAAGTTAAGGCTTCATGATCATTGTTTCCTGTCATTGCACTTTTGTTTGTTCCAGTTGGATTCAGCCTATTGCTATCATGATTTGGGAGTGGATCGTTAAAGATCTTGAGAGGAGCATTCTGAGGGGAAACTGACCCTGCGAGCGTATTTGGTGGTGATGACACGGGATCTGCCAAAAACAAATCTGTGAAGAACTGTCTTTTTTCTTCTGGTAAATGTTGCATGAATTTATTGTAGTCATGGCACATTCTAGTATCATGACCCCGAAATTTTGTGGGAACCACAATAAGAATTAGGATTGTAATTTCTGTTTTGTTGGTTTGGTGTATATTGTGGCCTAAAATTCTGATCAAATTGTTGCCTATTAGGATTAAAATTTTGCATTTGTTGTTTCTGGCTTTGGTTTTGATAACCAAATGAGTTTTGGCTTGGCCCTTGTATAGGATTTCACCATTGTTGTTGTTGTGGATGGTTAAAATCCACTGTATTGATTGTCGGGGTAAAGTTGTTGTTTCGTTGGTTGTTTATTTGTGATGGAGTATTGACAACATTTACCTTCTTGGGCTGGTCGGTTACTCCATCTGTTGTTACACCCCAATTTTTTTAAGGATTTTGGGTCCTTGGTTGACATTTGTGGTAGTGGGATAATTTGTAGTGTTCTGGCTGGAGGTGATTAACCTCCCGTTTGCTCCATATGTCTTACGACCACTATCTATCGTTGCTTGGTCTATTCGAAGAGCGCTCTCAAGTACTTCATCGTAAGTTCTTAGTGGGAACTTCTGGACTTCTTCCTTCACCTCTTTGCTAAGAGAATGAAGGAATAAATCACATAGTTCCATCTGATCCATGTTTGGATAACTTGCTGAACAATAAATAACTGTACGCCACCTCTGGATGAAATGGGCGACAGATTCGTTGTGTTCTTGTTTGATGTGCAAGAATTCCCTTATTCTTGTTCTCAACAGTTTATTCATGTTGAACGCATTAATGAACTCTGACACAAGCTGTTTAAATGAATGGATGGAGGCTTCAGGTATTCTATAATACCAGTCGAGAGCAATGCCTTCCAAGGTTTTGGGGAATATTTTAGCAACAACCCCATCCCAAGGGAGTAATTCACATATGCCTGTAGCGTAAGCTTTGATATGCACATTTGGATCTCCCTCGCCTTTGTACTTGGGTAAATCGGGAAGAGGTCTTGGAAGCATGACGCTTTATATGGTGAAGTCTAAGGGTTCCTTCAGATATTCTGAATAAGTCCCTATCGCATAGTTTTCGACCATTGATGGTGGTTGCTGAGCGAGTGGTGGTGGGATGGGTTGTTGGTATGGCGCAGCGTATGCATTGGAAGGGGCATAGGGAAGTCCCTGCGTTTGAGAAAAAAGGCCAGGAGAGGAGAACATATCTCCTTGTGGTGATTTGGAGTACATGTTTAAGTATGACGGGATATTGTCTAGTAATGGGTTGTTTGATACTAGACCGGCAGAAATAATGTTAGAGATGACAGGCCTTGTTGGCATTTATTGTGGATACTGAGGAGGCATGCCTAACATGCTTACTCCTGTGAGGAGATCTACTTGGCCAAAGTGATATGGGGGATTGGAACTTCCTGCTTGCATGAACTGAGGATTTTGACTTGCTTGAGCAAGTTCTAACCCTCTCACTTTTTCTACTAACGTTGAAATGACTTCATTTGGTGAATTCATGGTGCTTTGCCTGAGTGGCATTTGTTGTATACCCTGGTGTTGTATAGGCATGTGATATCCTGCTATAAACTGATCATTATCTTGCCAAGTTTCTTCTGAGAGTATTTCCTATATGTAGTGGCATAGAGGTATTTTCTTGAAAAGAGATCTCGGGTTATATTTGTAAACCTCCTATAGGTGGGTACATACCCCGAGAATGTTGTTCACTCCTAGGATAATGTATTGATTGTTCATCATCTAAGACCAGGAATTGGTCAGATTGTCTACTAATTTGTGGTCTAAGTAGTATCTGAGGAGACGAACCAGATTCTCTGGTAAACGTCATATTGTTCGAGCCTAAAGGCTCTATTTTTTGCATTCGAGGGGGTTGATCTAACTCCCCCGTTTGAAAAGATGAGTTATATTTGTTTCTTGGGGTTTGTGTTGACAACTGATTAGTTGAATAGTTGTCAGCCCATACTGAGAGTGAGGGTGATGATTGTCTGTTCCGTTGGGCATAGTATGCCTCGAGACCCAAGAGGGGTCTGCCATATACATCGAATCCTGACATATTCGGGGGGTATATGAATACCCACAAAATAATGGGAAGGAGTGAAGGTGATTCATGAAAGAACACGTGATACTATGACTCTGAATGAGAAAGTAGGAAGTTTACGTCAGCTTCACTAATTTGTTTTGGTTCACGTCGGGTTCACCAATTCTTGTACGCCGGAAAAGTGACAAGCGAGCATGGGAATCTACAGGCAACTCTTCCACATACCCGACCTCCCGAGGTCATGCTGAGATAGCTGGTGGGATGGAATATGCATGGGATGCAGACAAACTAGTTAGGCAATCTAATGTCTTCGATTCGTACTAATGGAATTTGTGAATCTAAGGCAAAGAAGGCCCTTCTAACTTGGATTGGTGTGATAGATCAATCAGCAAGGATGACTGCTCGAAGGCTCCAATAAATATCGAGCTCTGGCATGATTCAATCTATGGGTTGTGGAATACGTGGGAAATGACCTGGGATAGTTTCGTGTATGTCTCCAGATAAGGTCATATGGTGGACGGTGGAAACAATTGACTCTACAGACGATTCTTTGGCCTAGTCCAGAATTCTCTAGCTTCGTTAGCCGCTATATCTAGTAAGGACAATTGTTTGATGATGATGGGTGGAAGTGGAGTGGATTGGAATACTAGTGTGCTTAGGCCAGTGTTTATATCTGATTGACTTATGGATTCGTTAGGCTGTGGGACTTGTGGGTCACAACCGTAGACTCTTGGTTGTTGCAGTCTTTTTATGGTCATATACGAGATCAAGTCCTAATTCCTAATATCCAGTAATCATATGCTTTCTCAGCTTCTATGTTTAGGACCAACAACTGCGTGATTTTCTCATAATATCTCACAGGCGTTCGTGCAACCTGGATCCTTAGACTAGTATCTATATCTGTGAGAGTGTCTCCTGCACCTGGCTGTGGGACCAAAGGATCACAACCAAAGGTTTGTTCTCTTTCGAACCCTTCTACAGTCATGTGAATGTTTTTCTAGGGTAATCTGTAATTCGGTTGGTTTGACCAAAACATGTATGCTTGGTCATCTTCTATATTTAACCCTCTCAACTGAGAACTGATCAGTTGTAAATTTGTTGTTGTTTATAAGACTTGTATTCTGAGATTTTGGTCTATGTCGACTATTACTGTGACGAGATTTGGTTGAGGCAGGATTGGCTCAAATATGTATTCCCTGGGCTCCCGGGGTCCCGTGATTGTCATACAAAATAAAATATAAATCTAACTATAATAAAGCAAATTCTAACTACGTGGAATAAAACTAAAACATATATAACTTCTATTTTTGCATTTAACTTTATGAGAAGAAAAGTAGCTATTTAAATGTATCTAGAAATAACAACTAAATAACAATTTAAAACAAAGAAAATAACCGAGTGTAGTTATTTGTCTGTGTAATTTGTAGATTTATTCTAAATAATGAAATAACTTGCTTGATCTATTTGCGAGATTCTCGATCTTACCTCAAAAGTGAAGAGTGAATCATAGTTTCTCAGAAACTGTCAATCCCCACAGCTTCCCTGGTGATATCGAGAATAAAATCTACTGAAATGAAGCAATTTTAACTACTTTATTTGATATGATTCTAACTAAAACTTTGAAAGCTAGAACCTAGATTCCGCATAACAGTGGCGAATCCGATGGTGTATATGATCTTGTCCCCTCAGTGTGATCTCCTCGTTATTTCATGTTCACGTGGATCCAGAAAAGCATGTAGTCCTAGCATCAACAGAAATAGATATTGGGACAAGGACAGCTTAGAATGCAGACTGAAAATACGAGTAGGAGAGGGATAGCACAAGAGTACAGAGCTTGGCTTATGCAATTCCTAGCAAGATTTTACTGCGGGTCATGCAACATAAAGCAACCAGAACCTGAAACTATCCTATTTGAAGAGAAAAACCTACAACTTTAATGGCTTCCTAAGCTATTCTACTCCAATGAATTAGATAAAACAATAACACCATTTGCACAAGCTAGATATGGGGCTTAACAACAGTTGAATAATGCTAACTAAGCATGCAAGGAATTAAAACTATGGCTTCTAAACAAAATAAAAGACTGAACTATGAAAATCAGAGCATCAAAGTGAATGAGGGGTAGACCTTACAAACCATTTGCTTGTGCACAAACCATTTATTTATAGCTTGCATTCACCCAAAGATCAAAACCAAACTAAACTCTAAAAACCATAAACAATGGCCAAACACTATTCCAGGGGACCAAAAACATAAATGCAAGCCCAAGTCGGCAAAGAAAAGGTGGTGAAATGTTGATATTTTACGTGAGTTGCGTCAAAGTGCTTTCTGGAAAATGTGTGCAGGACCGTCGCTCTGAGCAGGGCGGCAGTTACAGGACCGCCGCCCTGATCAGGGCGGCGGTTTCATAACTAAAGGGAAAAAGGCCAAGAAAAGAGTGAAAAAGGGGGAAAAAAAGGATGTGGGGGCTAAGCGGGGCATGCGGGATGTTAACACATACTTCGAAGGCTTTTCTGGATCCCAAACACCTTGCGAGGAGACCTGTATCATCATTGGGGCACTTGTTACACTGTTCCGGCAGTACAGTACCTTACAATTTTGGGTACGTACAGAGACCTTGAGTGAACTAAAATTGAAGGTTGGTAGGGGACCTACCACCTTCCTCTTCCTCAGAGTTTTTTTGACCAACCATTTAGGTACAATGGAAGAAGTTTCTCCTATTGGAGGTGTCATGGTCGTATGTATTGGTAGAGGAATATTTGCTTGCAGAGTCCTGATGACTGCAAGTGTAGTGACTGTGGGAATAGACTGAGGGAATGAAGGTGTGGAAGGAGAAGGAATTTCTATAGCCAACGTAGGCCCAGCAGAGAGAGGTGAAAAATTAGAGAAAATGCTGGTCATGGCTGATGAAAGTGGCATTGAAAAATGTGATGAGTAAGATTGGGAGAGAGGAAGTAAATAATTTAAGGCCAAAGCTTGAGAAGCAAGGACAAGGCTTACCTCCGATGAGAAATAATCAAAAGGAGAAATGAGAGGTTGAGAAATCTCGACTTCTAGGAGAATTCCTTCTATCTCTGGTTGAGGAGGAGAATCCAATACCTCAATTGTCTATGTGGGAGTAGATGATTCAGCCCCCTACTTTTCTTCTCTTCTAACAAATTTAAACTTTATTTGTCTCTTAGTAGGGCTTTTATCCTTTTCCTTTTCTTCCTTGGAGGGTCTCTCTTCTAGAGTAGCTATCTTTGAAAAGCTCTTTTCTTTATAACTCATTCCCCAAGAAATGAGCCATGCCTTAGTGCGAACAAGGGTTTGAGCAACTCTCTCGGTGATAGAATCCTTTTCAGCAATGGACCAGACGATGGCTAGGAATCTAAGTTGATCTCCATCTGACTATTCATATGTATGTTCCAAGACACTTTCATTATCCATTGTGCCTTTTGGGATATCAGCCAGATATAATGCTTAGATTTCTTCAAGAGTCAACCTACTATTGTATTTTCTTTAGATGGAAACCTCATCCCGAAGATCAACCCAGATGTCCTCTACATGGGGCACATTCAGATACAAGGTTCCATACGACTTAAGGACTCCTTGAATATGAAATCCTTCTCTGAAATTCATATGCTTCTTCAGTTTATCCTGAAGTTCATGCACCACATTCTTGGCCTTCACCACTATAGAACATGTGTACCTTCCAATGGAAATTAGGAAGGAGACAGCGGCCTTGTGTCTGCTTTGTTTGAACTTGTGGAAATCCAATAGTTGTCTGACCAATTCCATAAGGATGAGTTTGTCACCTGGAAACCTAGGAAAATGGAAAGGAGTACCGTGGAACCTTACCACCTGGAGATAGGTAAAATTCTTGAATTGCAAGAAGATGCAACCCCATTTTGACACCTCCACCCATGCCTCATCAAAAACTCTTCTCTTTCTCACCTCAGGGTCCAGCCTACAAATATTTTCATAAAATAAGGCATCATTCACTCTCCTAAACTGATCTTTAGATCCTTTTATTGTCAACTGAGGGAAGTACCGATATATGTGATCATTTGTTTGGTTCCTTTTTGCATCCAACCCCAGGTAGTTTCTCATACTTACTGTTGCATAGGTGACGTACAACATCATGTAGAAATTTCTAGTAGATAAAACCATTTTCATTTGAGAGTCTATCTCATCACTTATTAAGGTGCCCCAATCAATCCCTTGGTCATTCTTCTTAATGGTTACCATGAACTGATACATCCACCCTTAGAATTATTTTGACTCTAGGAGCCCAAATAACTGGCTCGGTAGGGTGATGATATCACTGAATTCAAGTATAAAATCACTTCTAGGAATCGTCTTAGGAAACCTAGAAAAAGTTGGCTTAGCCTTGATCAAGAATTTTGTGTTCACGTGCTTGATGCAGTCTTCTTGATCTTTATCCCAGGATTTATGTGCTAACTTAATATTTAAATCAACATATTCCGTAAAGTTTAGAAACTTTAGGAATTGATCGAAGTAATCTCCATCTAATTTTACTATAGATTCTCTTGCTTGATTTCTCACTAAGTGGGAGGCTGAGTCATAGTGAGAAGTACATGCCAGAATGAATTCAGGACATTAGGTTGATATTAGAAACCCTGCTATGAGTGGGAGACCACTTCCAGCTATTGACTTCATCCATGAATTCTAAGAAGAATCCTCGATCCTTTTCTAGAAGTCTTCCATGTCTATATTGCCGAGCTCTGTGTCCTAGATGTCATAATTGCAACTTATATAAGAATAAGAATCTATCTTCTAATATTTGTACTTCATATTTATAGACTTAGAATAGCTCAGGTCTGACATGAGGAGTCTTGAAAATGACTAAAAGAGTAATCGGGTCTGGATGTTTGTTGAACAAGTGAGCAGACCCGCCCTACTATTCGGATGTTGAAACTTGTAAATCAGCCTTGGAAACCCAATAGACTAGATTATGTGTGTCAGGAAACAAAATGTGTCAAACACATTGAAAAACTCAAGGACTGGTAGAATTCAGATGATGTCGAGCAAGTGATAATCTCTGACACACTATGGAACAGGAATAGTGTCTAACACCGGTCAAAACCTACAACACTGGCAGAGTTCGGATGATGTCGGGCACACTACAAAACCCGATACAAGTGGAGATCCAAGGATGTTAAGCACTTCACAAAACCTAATACAAGTGGAGCCAGGAGGATGTTGAGCACTTGGAGAAACCCAATACTCTACGGAAGTTGGAGGGTGTTAGACACCCTGTAAAACTGATACAAAGGCATCGGGTTCCTGGGATGTCAGAACATGTAAAATTTCTACCAAGTTCACAAGTTCATATTTTTAGATTCTTCTCAAAAATCAAAAGAGTATATCCCATGGGAAAAATAAGAAAACACCCAAAGGTTTAATTCCAAACAAGAGGTTTCATGGGAATACAATAGGAAATGAAGAAAATAACCCAAAACCCTAAACCTAGAGGGAAAATATAAAAGAGGGGAAAATGCCAAATGAACACCTCAAAAACAACCTCAAAAGACCTCAAAGTGGTAAGAAGATAAAAATTCCTTCAATAAATTCAAAAAATGGTCGAAGACAGATCATGAAATCTATCGAGAGGTTCAGTCGGGTTTGGAGGTCGAAGGAACATGCACAAAAAATCCACGTAGCGAAAATATACTAGGTAAAAATTAAGTGTAAAATCAAACTATTTATAAAGCCCTAGCATTAATTACACCTCATTTGACATGTGTGCCAACTACGAGACAACTCGACATTAATGTCATGTCATCATGCTCAAAGTGTTTGAAAACCTGACACAAAGGATTTACTAGCAAATAGGGTTTCGGGAAACAATTATCATGAAGCATGAGATGTTTGGATGTTATCAAGTTCCGAAAACTCGACACAAAGGATCATTTTGAGTTTCAAGTTTTAGGAAACAAGTGACATGGAGCATGCATTTCGTAAGGTGTGTTATGATGCTTCTGAGTTCTAAAAACCCAATACAATGGCTTGTAATCAGGTTTCAGGTTTCGGGAAACAATTGACATGAAGCATGCAAAGGATATGTTTCCATGCAATGGAAACCCAAATACCCTAAAATCTCCTTCAAAGGGCATTTTAAGGAGATTTTGTCAAAAAAAATCTATGGTTATCTCAATTTCAGCTAAAATCACTAAAAACGAGATAACATGGTGGATACATCATAGTCGAAGCATCATATGTAGGAGAAGACTTAATCGTAGGAGAAAATATCTATCAAGGTAGAGGAGAGATGGATCACTCGCGTTGGTGAGAATCAAAGGAGATTATGCCCTTATCATCTAGTTGTTATAACCTATCTTTAAAGGAAATACATTCATTGTCCCTATGGCCATTTATGTGGTGATAGTTGCAATAAGGTTGGTCATGCTGACTTTATAACCGATGTTTTGGATGATGTTGGCTGGAAGGTAGGTGAATTAACCACTCAGTAAGAAAAATATTTAGCACATCATGTGGTCGAGTGTGATGAGATAAATGCAAAGGCTCACATGACTGGGGTGGAGTGGTAGGAGGAGTAGCTTGTCACGGAGCCAAAGGAGTATATTTTTGTTGTGAAGAGGGTTTAGTTTTTTTTTCTTTGCTTAGGATGCCAAGATGGAGACTGTGTAGAATGTTCAACCGTAGGCTCTAGAAGAGAACTAGAGGAGGCACTATTCATAGAGGTGTGTGGGGTATCTATGATGTGTGTAGAGAGAAGATAATGTTCTAAGTCAATAACCTTATAGTATAGAAGAATGAATGACACACATGTATCATACTGTAACCATTTCTTGAGTGGAGGAATGAGGCCATGACAGAAAATACATTGTTTCTCAATATCTATGGGTTGGAAAACAAGCTGATAGATATAAGAATTGAATCTAAGAATATAATCCTTAATATGATCTGTGTATCCCTTATGTAAAGTAGGTAACCAATCATAAGTAACCTTAGGGCCATTATTTATTATAAACCGATGGAGGAAGGTGTCCTCCATGTTATAAAAAGCACTAATGGATCCAAAGGGGAGATGATTTTACCATTGTAACGCCTCATCGATAAGACTATAACAAAAATCCTTGAGTAGTAATCTATCATTAGAATAGGAATCCATAGTCATATGATAATATAATATATGAGCATGAGGGTCACTTGTACCATCAAAACATGTGAAATTAGGCATCGTGAAATCATGACAAAATGCTGAGTTATGAATCTTCTTAGGGACCGAATTTCCATGCAATGAATTATTCTCAGTAGAAGCATAATAGGTCTTACTTTCTACAGTGACAGATTGAACTTGTGATTGCAATTTTCTTACAGCATGCATGAGAGAAAGTATATCTTGTGAAGGGATGGTAAAAGATGGCAATAATGTGTTAAAAGATTGTAATTTTCCATTGTGAGTGATCATAGGGATATCCAAAGGTGATGGAGAAGGATCTGATGCTAAAGGCATGCTAATAGTAGGTGTCGAAGAAGGTATAGCATGTAATATAGGTGGAATATTTTTGTTAATAGTCAAACTAGCATCAAAAACCTCCATAATAGGTAAAGCACTTGGTGAGGAAACCTATATAGAAAATGTACTAAGAGGAGATGAAATAATAGGTGAAGAGGAAGTAGCAGATGGTGTTGACTCGTGAGTAGCACTAGATGTGATACTTGGGGAAGATAAAAATGGAGTAGGTGAGACACACTCGGAAGTATGGAAATAAGTAGACTCATGACCCTTATCTAGCTCATCAGTAGTATATAGAACAAGGTTGTCTCTAAAAATACTATCAATAGGATAATCAACATAATATAAAGGATAATGTGAGCTAGAATGAGATGTAGGGGGAAGCAATGTCTGAAGATGCAGGACCATGAGAAGGATCTATATCAATTTCTGGAATAATAAAAGAATAATGATTTTCAATACCTAGAAAGTAATCAATAAGGGAATCATCTAAATTTTCTTGTGAAAGGTCAGAAGGAGGATCACAAGTGACTGTATGGCATGGTTTACAACGAGTAAATGTAATAGGATCATCGACAATGCTAATTCCTATAGAGATTATGCAAAACTAGTAGGCACATGTTGTTGGTTGTCTAAAAATTGTTGTTACATGTGAGTGGGTGTAGCAAGTGAAAAACTATATAAATCCTTGAGTTCACCTATGATAGCCTCATCATAAATAGGATTAACACTAAAGTGACACATGATGGACAAAAAAGATGAGGGATTATTTTCCATTAGGTGTTAAATGGATCGTAGGGAAAACTATTTGAAAAGATGGGTTCACCAAAATGATTAACTAAAATTAATTATTATCATGGGCCTAATATTTAAGCTAAATAGAAACAACAATGGAATAACTGATATGAATTGAAATACTAACGTTAAATGATTTTATTTGATTTTGAATGAAGTAGAGTAAATGAAATAGAAGGGATGAGGTACTAACATGATTATAACTTACCTTATTGTGTACTGGACTTGGGAAGGTTGATGTGTGGGTTGGACTAGGTATGAAGATGTTGTTCTGAAGACTTAAAAATTTTGATATTTGGTTGTACTGGGGCACCTGGGAGAAAACTGGGGTGCCTAGGGGCACCCTGGTCTGTGTTCTAGGTGCTCTAATCTGTAAAAGGGCTCAGGATCTAGTTTTGATAGTGTTGCTAGGTCTTTGTTGTATTTTCATCTCTATCACACATTTGTCATTGCATCTTCGCTTATGTCATTAATATATGATGTGAAGATCTACCTGCAAAACCCCATACAAAACATCAATTCCTACAACAATAAAGATGTAAATGAAGGGGTTGGACTGACCTTAGCTACCACAATGGTGGACTTACGACTAAGCACTACACTACATTCCAAACCCAATGTAGTTCTATGTGCTTATGTGTTTAATTTTTGTGCCTAAGGTTCCTTGGTGCCAATGACACAAAAGTAGGCGGTAATAAATATATGTAAAAATGCAAATTGTGGACGGAATGGAATGAATACAACCCTTTTCCCCTATGCTTGTTTGATGCAGATGAAGAAGATGCCCAAAATGTAGTCCCTTACCTTAGTAGATAGTTTCCCTTGATAGTAAAATGTCTGCCCATAATGTAGTGAGTATGCTATGTTTATATAGGGATATCTTGTTCAAATTTCAACACTAGTGACCCGAAACACTGACTACCACCTAGGGGAATGAATGGGGTAATGACAAAGACTGTTCTTAAAGAAATAAATTAGGACCAAGAGTTACGAAAACCAGGGTGCCTAAAATCACGGACTGGGGTGCCCCAGTGCTACCACAGGCACCTCAGTGTAGGAATGAATATGAAAATCAAACAAATTATGACACCTAATACTCCCTTAAAGATGCCCAAAACTGTATAGACAATTAACAACTGTACCAGACACATAACAATGACGACTGACTAACTAACGACGTGACTAGGGGATAGGTCACTAGTGAATAATTTTATTACACAAGATCCATATATAAAATATCATACCTGGCGGTATAAATCTAATAGTAAGCGCTTGATTTTGTGACTAAATTCATCTTTCAGGAATAACTGGGGGAGGTTTAGCAGTAAGTAACAGGAATATGTATGCTAAAATTATTAAAATATTTTTCAGTTGGAAAGGAGAAATTGGAATTGGTAATAGACAATAAGAGTAAAGCAAAAGGCATAAAAAGAATCACCCTTCCTAAACCTTGGGTAGAATTTTACAAATGCGTGATAAAATACTTCACCTATGAAGGGCAATATGAAATTATTCTAGGGCCCGTGTTTAGAATTTTAATACACCTTTGCCATTTGCCAAGTTAAACCCCAGTATAAAATGAATTTTTCTCAATTTTTGTATGATTTTGTCTATTCTACCACAAAAAAAATTCGTTGGGGTGCCTCCTATTTAAATTTCCATGGTTTAATCCATTTGATTTGTAAGCACCAATTTCTTAGAAAGAAGCATGGAATCAAGAAATGGTTGAATTTTCAAAAGGAATGTGCCTTAGAGTTTGAATTAGTTCACGAGCAACCACCGTCCACCTCAGAGAGACCTAAAAATCACTTTAATACCTCCAAACATATGCAATCTCTGCATGAAACCCCAGCAATGGGTCCAAGGAACCTTCCAAGGAAGAATAAGAAGCAGCGGAAATAATGTAAACCCTGGTTAAAATCCCACATGCGTCCCCTCATAAATCAGTTTCACCTTTTGTTCATAATATAGAAAAATAGCAATTGAGCATTCCATATCCTCAGCTACAGATTCACCTATCATAGAAAAAGGGAAAGCATCTATGGTGGAGGGAGAACCTAGTTCTCCCCTTTAACCTAACAAATTTTTACCATAAGTGTTGTCCTTGTCCAAAATCCAATTTGAACTACAATTGGCTCAGGAAATAATCTCTCATCTCCAAATACTTCTTGAATCCAAGGAAACCAACTTCTCCTAGCGAGAGAATACTAAAAACCAATAAATTAAATAGTTATAACAAACCCTAGGACAACATAAAGAGGAAACTCTTCAACTCCGTAAATCCCTTGAAGAGAAAGATCAAAAAAGCCACACCCTTCAGGTCAGAACTAATGAGGAGCTCAAAACATCTCTTGTAGTTTTTAAAGAAAATAGGAAAGAAACAGAGCCTACAGTCATGGAAGAACATACAACTGCAGACTGAATTTGTCTTTCCTCAAGTTATTGTTTTAAATGGAATTATCAAATGAATGGAAGAATGTTATAAGCTCACGAAAGTTTCTAAGGAGAATAAAAATTTGGAGGAAAGCAAATTACTCAAGAAAATGTGGTTATTCTTTGTTGTTTATATGATAAATTTCTTTCATGTAAGCCTCCTTCCAATTTTTATGCATTATTTTTTAAAGAGAAATTTTTAAATTGGAAAATATTCAGGGCATGTGTTATGCAGGACATTGAGTTTGATGATGACAAATTGTTTTTAGGTACATATACATCTGGGAATTATATTGAAAAGAATTTTCTTTGTGAATTTTATATGCACAAATTTCTTCTTCCTACGCAAATTGAGATCCCCATAAATTTTTATATGGGAGAGGTACAGTTAAGAGAATTTATTTCTACTCTTAGGCACTAGGGTGAATGGAGGAATCAGAGGGCCACATTTTTTCAAACAAAATATACAATTGGCCTCTTGATGATGCATGATCTTATAGCCCCATTTGGTTCTTTAACAAATTTTGGTCACATGTATACTATTTACGTCTAATGGAGAGGTACACAGATATTCTTAAAAATTGTGTCAAAAATTTTAGGGAGAAAGGTACTCCCAACATTCAATGTAAACTTCCTCACCTGTCAGGTAAGATATCAGCTTCTTGCAGAAACCTTACAAGAAAAAGGAGGTAATTTCACCAACCAACCTTCGTTGGTCACTTAAGAGGGCTAAGGACCTCTACAAAATTACTATCGAGTTATAGGAGAAATGGATTGAACATGCGGTATCAACCTCCATTGGTGATTTCTCTAGTACCACAGTGGGATTCTATAGATGATCATCCAGAGGGAAATTATAAAATTTAGAGGAAAAATGTCATTGATTACTTTGGGTTCTGTAATACTTCATTGGATGAAACTTGGCAAACATTTTCCAATGAATATAATTTTTCAAGGATAGTGGAGCGACTGAATAGGTAGCAGGAGGACATGTTAAACCTTAATTCTAGGGGAATGATGAATCCCCATTTTTTTATGTTTAAACCCATGTGAACCCCATATTATTTTGATCTCATATTGCACGATGTATAATATTGACTATTTATAATTAATACTTTACTATGTTTTCAAAGGAATTATTGTGCTTATGTTTGTTATTTTTATCGTGTTATTGCTTCCTCAAAAATGGCTTAAATTGATATTTTAATGAGCATTAACAATAAATTTGGAAAATCATATGTTGATTTATCACAAGAGTAAAAATGCACTAACGCATAGACTCAATTGGTGCACCGGCGCAGGACTTTATTTATGGCATAGGACTCACATTTTTATTTAGTGTAGGACTCATAGTTCAACACTAACCTCTTCTAGGTCATCAAATATGAATTCCTTTAAATAATGAATTTGCACAGAGGATAGAATAGCTCAGGCTACTATTGATACATTTGACAACACAACAACATGAGCATGAGAAGTTGTCACTACCTCAACCTACATGCATGTAAAATTTGAGGTTTGGTCACTTTAGTTGCTAGGAGACATGATGCGGCCAACAGCTAAGAAATTATTATCACCATGATTCTCTACAATCAATCTAAGAACTGTAAGAATCTTCCAATGATTGAATCTCTCAAAGGATTCAATCACAGGACCTCCTCTGTAGTTAGTAAGATTAATTCCAGTTTAAACACTTCAAAGACTACTTCTTCTACAACTATATTCCTTAAAATAGATATTCATTGTTTTATTCAACATTCAGTTAAGTAGATGTTAGTTATTACGAATAAACTAGTTCTCTCCTAGAGGGACTAGGATTTATCTAGTATAAAAGAGCTAATGTATTTAGATTTATTGGTTTGGTTTAGTTAGTTGATTCATTGTAAAATCATACTCTTTCAATTCAAAAAATATTATAAGATTCAGGGGAAAACTTTGTGTGACTTTCAAACTTAAACCTAATTGAAGGGAAGAGACAAGGGGTACTCCTCCCCAACAAGAAGGGAGATTTACTGTTATTTCCTTTCTTTCATCTTTGATGCATTTACCATTTCAACACTAAAATGTATTAAAAATATTTATATTTTTTCTTTAATTTCCTTTTCTTTCCATGCATTACATTTTATAAGTACAACCAGTTATTATTTAGGTAATTTTGTTATTAAATACGTGCTGAGATTAATTCCTATTATTCCCTTTGTTGGAAATAGCCATGGACACCGCCCTAGATTAATAGATATAATATCAATAAAGTATGAGTATCAATTAAGCTCATCAGATGCCTCCTCCATAAAACCTTGAATAGTTTCACAACCTTCAGGGTAAGCTTAATTTGATCCATGATTTCATCTCAAAACTTTCATATCAATGTCAGCCTTTTCATCATCTCCTTTGTAAGGATGTAAACTTTAAATGGGGTCACAAATATCGAAAGGCCTTCGATGACCTCAAAAAATACCACCTATTGTCACATATGCTCACACCTCCATGTGAGGGGGAGCCTTTCTACCTTTACATATCTACTACTAACCATTCCTTGCAAGCCATGCTCACTCATCGAAATGAGAAAGGTCGTGAACAAGTAATTTACTATATAAACTACACTCTCCATGACTACGAAACTCATTATACAGAGGCCAAAAAAAAATGTGTGACTTATACTTAACAACATCCAAACTTTTTCATTATCTACTTAGTCACAAGACTTACATCATAACTAATTTAAATCCCCTTAAAACCATGCACTCCAAACCATATCATAGTGACTCCATCACTTGGTGGCTTATGTGCATGACCGAGTTTGACCTTGAGTTCATCTCACAAAAATCTATCAAAGGAAAATATATCACATATTAACTCATCAAAGCCCCTCTGCCTGACAATCAACCACCTCGCAAATGGTTTCCTGATGAATCTATCAACATTATAGATCACGAAAACACCCGTGACCCCTCTCAAAATAAAAATTTTCTTTGACAGATCTAAGTGTCAGCAATGGCGAGGTGTGTTCATCATTATCATACCTCCCTGGGGTACTCCCATCCCTCTATATTTTAAACTAAAGTTTAAATGTACCAACTACATGGTAGAATATGAAGCTCTAACCATGGGTCTCCAAACCACCATCATGTTTGGTGTTCAAATTTTTGACATCTATGGAGACTCACAACTTGTCATCAACCAAATCAAAGGAATTTATTAATGTAAAAATGAGGTTCTACAAAAATATAAAGTCATTTTTGAGTTCCTCTTAGAATCCTTTGATTGTTACACTATCCAAATAGTACCATGATCCTCTAATAAATTTGTAGACACCATGGATTCTATTGCATCCCTCGTACCTTTATCAACAAAAGACTCCAAATTGTTCATTGGTGTGCATAAACTTGATCAACCATCCCACAAAATTAAACTCCCTTCCATCAATATCATCAAAAACAATCTAATAGACCTCTTGTATACTCAAAAAATTGAGTATCTTTCAAAATCCAAAATTCCTTCTATCCTATCTAAAAACACTAAGTGATATTTTCTCCAACATGTTACCCAATATGTCATCGTAGGTTGTGTTCTATATAAACATGGATTTGATGGTTTCTTGTTAAGATGCCTAAATTTTCATGAATATATTACATCCATTCAAGAATTCCATGATGATATATGTGGTGGTCACTTTAACGGGACAACGGTTGTTAAACGCATCCTTCAGATGGGTTATTATTGGCCTAATCTCAATCAATATTATAGTTCTTATGTCAAGAAATGTGTTAAATATGAACAACATTAAAATCTCACACATATTCCCGGTCAATCTTTACAACCTTCTCAATACCTCTGGCCCTTTTCACAATGGTGACTTGACCTCATAGGTCTCATTAACCCAAGTTCATCACAACGACACCACTTTATCATCACAGCTATTGAATACTTCACTAAATGGGTAGAGACTACTCCTTTAATCTCTACTAAAGCTAAAAAACATTGATTTAATCTATTAACACATCATATGTCACTTTCGCATCCCTCATACGCTAGTCATTGACAATGTATAATCCTTTAAGAACAAAGAATTCAAGAAATTATGTGACACATTTAACATCAAACTAAGATTTTCATCATCATACTATCCATAAGAAAATGGACAAGCCAAGTATTCTAACAAAATTCTCATGAAATCCATTGATCAAGTAGGAAGAAATTGGCACCTTCATATCCCATTCACTCTATGGGCTTATCGTACTAGCATATGTACTCCTACAGGTGCTACACCCTTTTCTCTAGTTTATGGCTCTGAGGTGGTCTTACCCCTTGTAGTTCAAATCCCATCACTTTGCATATCCCTCATATATTTTATCCTAGAGGAGGATTATCATTAGTGTTGGGCCTCAGAATATTGGTAAAGTGTCAAAGGGCACGTGGGCACGCAAGATCAATATGAAGAAGGGTGTGCGGGGTAAAAGCATGCAAGATAGGGGTTTTAGAAGGGTTTAGTAAAACCCATGGTATGTGCACCTGGTAAAGCAAAGGGTTGCAGGACTTAGCCATATTTGGTGTTCCTAGAAACACATGAGAAAATCATGACCCAACTACACATGCAAGGTGGATAAGGTGTCAGCCTAGCAACTTGGTGGTCAAGAAAGGAATATTTCATGCGATGGAAGGATCCACAAAGACATCATTACAGAGAGTGGAGAGCTTGGATGGGAATAATCATGCTCCATTAGAGGACCACCTTGACACTTGAAAAATGCTCTGTTACTTCAGAAAGGCATGGCGGTGGGAAATAATGCTATATATAGAGATGCTCAGGTAGAAGAAAAAAACAACAGATATAGAGAAAATGAAAGCCGGACCTCTGCAAGAATGATAAGAAGGTTACATGGAATTGAGGTTCTCATTTAGAGGACTGTAGGAGTAGTAGCTTTCCTAGAGGGATGGGTATGTGAAGATCTTTATGTAATATAGGAAGAATAGTTAGGATTTTTGATGCATAAGTCTGATCTGCATTGCTACATTGACCTGTCATGGCTTGGTGAATATAATATGGTTACTAAACTTTGACTAATATGAATATAAGATTATGTTCTAGGTATAATTTGTTCATGGGTGTAAATCCTAGTATATTTACTTTCTAGTATGGATCATATATGTTATTCATATAATGTTTCTCTGGTTATCTTAATGGGTATCTTAATATAATGCCTCATCTTAAGCTCTTAAAATGATTGCATGGTTCTTTACCTTTTTGTATCTAAGTTTTTGTCATTGATCAATGTATTCTCACAAGACTCACATATAGGAGGGCCTCAGCACTTGCACGTGCCTCAGGTGAATGCCTAGTGCCCACTGGGTGATAGGTCAGCGCGCATGGGATTAGACTGTTATTCTAAGGGCATAAAATGACTACATATCGGTTCCATTGTTAAGACCTCTTTTAGAAGTTGTTGTGAGAAATGGATATATCTACATCTTGGTTCCATTGATGTGTGATGATTGGGCACCTAACCTTGGAGAGTGTTGAAGTATGGTTTAGGAGCACGGAGGATGAGTTTTCTCAAAGATTCAGTGTTGTATCTGAGTTTGATGCATGTAGATGGGTAGAAGAGCACCTTTACCATGAGTTGTATGAAACTTGCTTTTGTTGCTTTCCAGTAGAATTATATGACTAGCTTTCAGCATATGCATCCATATCAAGATGTTACTATAGATCATGCGTGTGGAACCAAGATGATTACCAGAAGTTACAGGATGTGGATCTGACTTGGACGTGTGTTGTTGACCACTGGTGGAAAGGAGTGTTGACTAGTTATACTCTAGATTACACCATTTCTACATATTCTTGTCCAGAGGTTGTTGAATTTGAGTTCCTAAGGGAACCCAGAGGATCATTTTTATGTGTAACCTAAGAAGTTTATGCTACCCCATCATGGCAAGCATAGGAGAGAAGCCCCTTCAGCTTCTGATGATAATTCATCACGTGGAGAAAGGAGAGCCATTGGCGTGCATCTAAACCCACCTGGTGACCAACCCCTAGCACTTGGTTTTCCACATCAAGGGAGAAGTATTGTTAATCTAGTTGGTATCAGTGGAAGTAACCGATCCACATCTAGGAGATATAATTTCTTGTTTGGGACATCTACGGCTACACAAACCATTTATGTGTTTGGAGGAATTTTTAGGCAATGTGTAAATACACAAGGTTTGGGTATCGTGTCTAAAAGTGGCGCGGGACACACAACTGGTAGCAGGACAATATCACAAACCATAGGCACGTAGTTCAATGGGGTGTGTTAACCAAATATCTCTCCTAGAATTTTGGATAACTCGCATACACATTCTGGATATAAGTTATTCATTGCAATGTGACGCGCACTCAAGGTCACTTGGCACATTCACTTGGTTACAATTTCCCTGTGTGCCCCTTTTCTTTCTCTCCTTCCACTTCTCCCTTACACCCACCTTCTGCACATTCACCTTCTTCCTAATTATTTTCTTCCCTTCCCGCACACCTCGCACTTGATTCAATTGGCTAATTCCATGGCCCTCTCACATACTGCACCCATTACTTTGTATTAGTTGTGTGTTCATCGTACATTCTCTACTCACTAGTTGCCTCGTTTCCCCATACGAATCGTGTGCTCCCTCTATGCCTTCCTCTATTTACTCTATGTGCCCTTCCCTCACGCCCTTCTGTACTAGGTCATATTTATGACATGCTTGAGTGTGCTGCACATGCAACCATTCAATGTACGTTCCAACAGGGTGCCAAATCCTTGCAACAAATCAAGTAAGTGACACATGGCAGAAATGACAGAGATTATTCACACAATTGGCCATCATTTTAGCCAATCTGCACACGCCACATGTCTTTCATGCGCTGATGACTCTAACATCTTCTGACATCCATATCTTTTACTACAGAGCTCTTGATTGGCACACACCTAGAATTTTCAGAAATCTGCTCACATCAACTATAGTGCTAGAAGTTCACATTCAAATTTTGATGGATCTTGTACATGAGAAATGGGAAAACATATTTCTGAAGCATTGATGAAGCAGATCTGATTTTTCCAACCACCTGATTTGATATGATCCACCCCTTTCCTTTCTTCAACATGCCAAAAAGCTTGGGGAAGTGTATTTCATAGATCTTCGGGTGGATTTGTAGGCATTAAATGCTTCTTGTTGGTGGTTGTGTTTCAAATTCATAGTTTTCCCTCCTTCTTCTCTTCTTCCTCCATGGATTCATCTATAAATGTAAGAGTTGGGCTCATTATTAACGTTGGACACTCTGGATCCTTACGCATTTTGCTAAGGACTTCATATTTTTATGTATTTTGAGTTATAGACCTCTAGATTTGGCTCTTGCATGTGGATATCAGCCTCCTTCATCATTGTAACAAATCTATGCATTTCTAGAAGTAATAGAAGCATCATTTTGTGACTATTCTCTATCCTAACATGTTTTCATTCCTTCTTCTTGCCTTTTCTTTTACTAGTTGTGCCATTTCACATCCCTTGCAGTTCCTTATTTAGTTGTGTTCCATGAGAATGATCTGGTGAATACATGTTTTATTTTTGCTACTCATGCCTAGCCTCCTTTAACGCATTTCCTTTCATTCTCACTCAGAACAGATAGTGTTCATCCCTCTTTTCTGGTGCTATCACCTTTTAGTGTAGTTTCCTTTCATGTTATCCTTCTATCCCTAGTCCCTTGGCATTATTAACTTAGTTTTCCCTTTCAGCACTAGGAGTAGTAGTAGTAGTATAATTAGATAGAGGAACTTGTCCTTCTCCAGAGATTAGTCCCAAGTGCACAAGGTCCCACAACTTGGAGATGGTTCCATTGTGGTCTCAAATAACCTCGCTTCTTCTAGATCTAAGACGGGTGCAAGTTTGAAAACCAATAGTTTTTGGCACTCCCGGTGGGACCAACATTGAAATCTTAAATTTCATATTGCTAAGTTCTAGTGTATGGACTTAGTATTTCAGCCTTTGGAGGCTCATTTCAACACATCTAGCAACTCCCAACATTTTAAGATCTCTGTATCGGCAGTCATGAGTGCCTTTCATGAGAAGAGTGCATACAAGAAGAAGTGTAACAACTAAAGATTCTTTTGAGTACCTCCAGCTATCCCCGAGAAGATTTTGTTCCAGAAAGTCCACGCACACATCTCCATCTCCTAAGCACCGCACCCATTCAACTCCTCCTCAAAATAGATAACTTATATGTCCTGCAATGGTGCATCAGCCACCTCCTCCACTAAGGAAATTTGCTAAATTCACTTGTGGAAGTCCCTTGTTCTGCTGGCTATGCAACATGATATGCCAAATGGTGCACTCAAAAGTATTCCATACTTTATTGGTGAGAATCAAGTCACCCCTTAGGAGCATATCTAGGATGTAGAAAACATATGTTCACTCTATTTGATCACACATGATGATGTAGCAGTTAGGCTACTTGCGGCCTCTTTCAAAGGTAAAGCACTTCAATGGTACTGAGGCTTGAGACTTGGATCCATTACCACCTAGGATGAGCTGGGAACAAATCTTTGCAATTACTTTGAAGATAAGTCAGATCACCTATCTTTGGTGGAGAAACTGACAACAACAAGAAGGGCACCCAATGAGAAGATGATTGATTTCAACATCAAATTTCAGAAGACTTGGGACATAATCCCTCTTGTGGTAAGACCTACATCCTAACATGCTTTTCTTATATTATCTATGAAGGCACTCAACAACGATATCTTCAGTTATGATTCAATCCATGGGAGGTAGGACTTTACCAGCTTCTTATAGTATTGCAGTAAGGGAAAAAAATAGTCTTATTCAGGCCAAAAAGCTAGCTCCTAGACCTCTTATTTCATTGTTCCTAGAAATTTCACAAGCACCCCAACCTTCTATGGCCCCTATTCCTATATTGAGAAAAGGAGCGCAACCAGTTGCATCAACATCCTACTCTCTAGCGTAAAAAAGGAAGATGAAGAATTGAAGTCCCTGATTAGAAATTTATCAAAAAAAGTCATATCATTAGAAAAGAAACAGGCACAAGCATATAGAGGAAATTCTAATCAATCACATGGTCACAGAAATCAGCCTTGGTGGAATCAATATGGAAACCAAAGATACACACCCAACCATACAAATGATAGATGACATGCTAATGCACATCTGCCCTTGTAATTGTTCCTCTTGTGCCCTTCTCTTCCAATGACCTAGTACAATTCAAGCACTTTTTCTAGTTCAGAAAAATTTGGCACAGGAGTCAGAATGGTGCTTCCCTTGCAACATGCCTCATAGTCAATATTATTGTGCTGAATGTTGCACACACAAGCCTATCATGATCAAGAAATGCTTCAGCCTGTGAGCCTTCAACAAGTTCCCTGAAGCAAGAAAATTAAGGAAGACCAGAAGCTCCTCCAGAGGTAAATTTGATGTTCTTTGGCACTGAGGACTTCTATGTGAATCAACCAAGCCATAAAGAAGATACAAATAAACTGTATGCCCAAGTTGTAGACAACACAAGATATAAGAAGAGAATGTTAGAATCTCAGGTGCATAGGTCACAATCCTAACAACAAAATTAGACCCTAAAAGCAGAAAGAATGCAGCCAAGGCATCCAACAGTAAAAGAAATCAAGTCCCTACACAAGATTCTCCATCCCAAATCTCCTTCTAAAGGTACACGCCCCTCCTTTGGTAGGTCAAGCCTTAGCTTTGCTAAAGATCTTGGTTCCTACCTCTGCGTCTGAACAATCAAGAAAGGATGGTTTGTCCCCAAATGCATAAGTCAGGGGTCCTTCCATTTAGCATTTTAGACCAAATGAAGAAGACAAATTATAAATGTCACAATGTGGGATGTCCTGACCATTCCATCTCAGTGGGATCTGTATTTCATGAAGCTCTGGCACAACTCCCACATGTGATCCAGCTATGCAGAAGCCACGTTATTCTATCAACATCTTCCAAGAAGAGGAGAAACAAGTAAGTAAAGTTGTTAAAACCCCACCCTTCTATATGTCCTTGATCATAGGAAAACACCTAGTGCATAATTGCATGATTGACTCAGGCACTAGTACTTCTGTTATGCCTAAGAAAATAGTTGATGTCTTAGGTCTGAAATATATCCCTTTGTCTAAAGGAGTCCTACAACTTGATGGATCAATTATCACTACCTTAGGAGTCATCAATGATCTTGAGTTAACTCTCCATGCATGTCCAAGTTTAAAATTACTCAAGATGTGTCAATCATTGATTGACTCCTTTGTTTTCCCTATGTCTATCAAGAAATTTACTGCTAAAGTGGGTGGACTTGTCTTCTGAATTGCAATAGTATGAAACTCATAGACAAGGTATGGTACCCGGTCTCAACATAAAAGCTGAGCCTATATTTTCCTACACATGTAGAGCATTGGATGTGGGTTCCCCTCCAAGCCATTTCTAATCCAAGAACAGGTTGAATCACTTGCTCCGTAAATACAAGTCTTCACTTGTCTTTGTAAATACCCAGGTAGTATTGCCAATATGCTCAGAATTTCCCTTTATCCATTTCACACTTTGAATTTCCCTTTCTACATTGTTTGTTCCTTTATTTTTCTTCTTATTTTAACCTTATGCATTAAACCACTTATTAAGCAATTTTACAAAAATGGGTATTATGTGCAGAAGGCCAAAACTATCTATCATCTGATTTTATGTGGTCAAAAATGGAGTTATGGTATGAAGAAAAGCACGTTTGAATGAAGAATTACGTTGGTAGTGGAAATTTTTTTAAATGGCCTGTAGTTGAAAGATAAAAATGGTGGCAAGAGCAAGCACATGGAAATGGTGGATACAGAATTTTGGTGTTAAGATAGCTTAACCACATTCAAAGTATGAAAGCACATGAACAACAAAAGGTAGGCACCTAGGTCTAAAGAAATTTCTGGTCAAAAGAAGAAGTTACTTCAGTGCCATTAATGCACGCATAACAGTCTTCAAGTCGGTAAGGAATTAAATCTTACGTGTTTAAGGTTGTAGAAGGTTTTGTGCAGGATTCATGCATGGTTCCCAGGGCCTTTCCAAGGTCACTATTTAAGGGAAAAATCAACATCTTCCACCCTAATTCCTAGCCTAGTACTTGTTGGGTGGTGTAGCAGACTGCTACCAAAGGCGGACCCATAGGCTATAAGAACCAGAAGCTTATGAAATTGGGCTTGGTACTTACTACATTCTAGAAGAAGAAGTTATGTTTCCACGTGTGCTCAAGAAAGATGAAGAGTTCAACCTAGGTCTATGGAAGTTATACTTTGATGGATCAAGAAGTAGAAACAGTGCAGGAGTAGGAGTCATTCTCATTTCCCCTAAGGATAAGAAATTCTTCTTCGCACACAGCCTACAGTTTGCATGTTCTAACAATGTGGCAGAGTATGAAGCATTGGTGCATGGCTTGCTCATTGTTGAGAAGAAGAAAATTAAGGCATTGCAGATCTTTGGGGATACAGAATTGATCATCCAGGTTACCAACAAGTTCCAGACAAATAATAAGCTTCTTAAAGCTTATAAGATACAAGAGTTTGGGACCTCTTTGAGAGCTTTGATGCTCTTAATCTATAGGTGGTGCTGCAAAAAATGAATAAGGAAGATGATCAGATGGTTGCACTCAGGTTCATATTTCTCTCCTACTAAGGACTTTGTTAAAGGAAACACTCAGCACATTAAGATGGTGATCAGACCATCCATTCCAGATAACAACACCAGCTGGCAAGTGTTTGACAGTGACGCGCAGATCGTCCAGTTCATCCAAAATGAAGTTGAATTCTCATCAAGCATGCAAGCTGACTTGTATGATTCTATGGTGACCAAGTAATACAACTGAAGACAAACAAGTTACCTAAAGGGCTGGTCACCTTAGAGAAAATGTTTCATCCCTGATGATGATTTCAAGGGCAAATAAAGATACATGCATGCCATGCAAGAGGAATTCTCCTCGGTCACTATTACTCGTGGGAAAGAGTTGTTTCTCAGCAAGACTTGTGCACATGAGGAGAATCATGCCTTCATCTCTCTCTGTCAAAAATATAGTGATATCTTCTCATGGGAGTATGAAGACCTCAAAGGTTTTGATCCAAGTGTTGCTCAACACTCCATTGACCTTGATCCTAGTATCAAGCCCGTCAGGTAGAAGCAATGGCCAGTCAATCCAAAGATAGAGCCCCTCATGAGAAAGGAGTTATCCAAACTCATTGAGGAAAAAATTATTTTTCCTATCAAATACTCTACTTGGGTCGTGAATATGGTTCCAGTGCGTAAGAAGAATGGTGAAATCAGACTTTGTGTTGATTTCAGAGATTTGAATAAAGCATCTCTAAAGGATCATTATCCTTTTCCTTCAATGGAGTAGATTCTACAGACTGTGGCTGGCACACAGAGATTCTCCATGCTAGATGGGTATTCAAGTTTCAACCAGATCTTGGTCAAGGAAGAGGATCAATTCAAAACAGCATTTACAACCAAGTGGGGAACATATGCATATCAGAAGATGCCCTTTGGTCTATCAAATGTGGGCACCACATTTCAGCATGCTATGGATGTTACCTTCAAAGGATACATTTATGAGTTCATCTTGGTTTACCTTGATGATATAACTAGTCTTCTCAAAGCAGAGTGCAGATCATATGACGCACCTAGAGAAAGTATTTGAGAGATGCAAAAAATTTGGGGTGTCTCTTAACCCCAAGAAGTGCAATTTTGCGGTGGTGCAGGGAAAGCTCTTGGGCCATGTGGTTTCAAAGGATGGCATCACAATTGATCCTGAGCATGTTTCAGCCATCCTAGCTCTTTCCCTTCCAGTGCACAAAAAATCCCTACAGTCCTTCCTTGGCAAGATCAATTTTGTTAGGCATTTTATCCCTAACTTTGCAGGACTGGTTTGGCCCATCACCTTGATGCTCAAGAAGGACATAGCCTTCAGATGGACAGTAGAAGGAAGAGAAAGCTTCAACAAGATCAAGCAAGAGATTGTTTGCAGCACCAACACTCATAAATCCAGATTATTCAAAGGATTTCATCCTTTATGCTTATGGTGTTGATGCAAGTGTGGCTATTTTCCTAACACAAGAAAATGAACAAGGGTTGGAACAACCAGTAGCCTTCTTCAGCCAAACACTAAAGGATTATGAACTAAAGTACAGTCACATGGAGAAGCAGGTCTTCGCCATCATGTGTGTGCTCAAGAAATTCAAGAGTATGCTCACCACCAATCATATCAAGGTGTTAGTCTCCCACTCTTTAGTCAGAGACTTCATCATGGGAGTAGAAATTAGTGAGAAAAGAGCACAATGGGTGACCAAAATCATGGAATATGATGTGACTATCAAAGCCACAAAGCTGGTAAGAGGTAGTGCGCTCTATAGGTAGATTGTTAAGGATGCGCATAGTGAACCTGAGGCTTCATTATTTATGGATGAAGGTATTCTGCGTGTAGAACTTGAGTAGAATATAGACCCTGGCACATGACTGGATGAAGGACATGATCACATTCCTTTCCGAGGGTGCGTACCCTCCTGTTTAAAAAAATCAAGAGAAGACATCTAAGGTTACAATCTATCCCTTATGTGTTGATTGATGGACTTCTCTTCAAAATAAATCTTGATGGCATGTTGTTAAGATGTATCAATAGCACGGCGTGCAGACTGAAAAAGTGTTAGCAAAATTTCATGATGGATTCTCTGGTGGACACTTCTCTACCAAAACTACAACAATGAAGATCATAATGGCAGGTATATTCTAGCCTACCCTGTTTACAGATGCACATAGGTGGGTCACAAAATGTAAGGAATGCACTTTCTTTCTAGGAAAAGAAAAAATTGGCAACGCTTCCCCTCCAGCCAATCCAATCGGATAATCCTTTTCCACAATGGGGTCTCAACTTCATAGGCATGATCAATCCACCTTCAAGCACTAGACATAAATGGGTATTGACAACTACAGACTACTTCACTAGATGGATAGAAGCTTTCACGCTTTAAGGAATCAACCGAGGCAGTCATCATTAAATTTCTCAAATGCATAGTCACAAGGTTTGGCATTCCTCAAACCATTATCTCTGATAATGCAAAGGCCTTCCTTGGTACTAAAATCACTGATTGGGATCTAAGTCTGGGCATTTACCTGAAGACTTCTTCCAACTATTACCCTTAGGGAAATGGTCTGGTAGAATCAACAAACAAGAACCTGATCAGAATCATGAAGCGCACAATGAACATCAGCCAAAGATAGTGGCATACAAAGGTCTCACACGCTCTAGGAACATAGAATCATAGTAAAAAAGGTAATAAGAACTTCACCTTACAAGCTTGTCTATGGCAAGGAAGCTACCCTTCCTTTGACACTAGAACCGAATTCATTATCACTTTCCCAATAGCTATAATTTGAAGGCGCAGACCAAAGAGAAATTAGAATGGCAGAAGCTGGTTAATCTTGAAGAAATCAGGAACTCTACCATGATTAAGCTAGAACAGCATCAAAAAGCAACAAATAAATGGTTTGACAGAAAGGCTAGGCCTCAAGCTTTCAAAGTTGGGGACTTGAGTTCTAAAATGGGATGCTGAAAGAGCTAAACCAGGGTGCCATTCAAAGTTTGATGCACTTTGGATTGGCCCATATAGTATCAGTTCTCGCAAGGAGGCTAACTCTTTTGAATTATCTCATCTTGATGGAGACAAACTACAAATCCCAGTAAATGGGATCTATCTCAAACCTTCCATTAAGTTTGTCTACATCATGTTGTATATATTAGAGTAGTTTCAATTCCTCTAAGTGTGCTACATGCACATTGTTTGTTTATACATAGTTCTTTCTTCTCGTGTACTTCCTGCGCGCACTCTTTTGTTGCTTCCAAAATGCAGATCTTCTTTCAACAGTTGTAAGATTTAGGATAGAGTCAAGAAATGATCCTCAAAGTAGTTACAAGGGAAATTTCACAATTACATAAGCACACTCCATGCCCAATAGATGCTCCAGGCTACTGATCTCCTTCATCTAGCAGGCAGATGGCCCCGAAAGTTGCCAAAACTATTATCCAAATATCTCTCCTAGTAATTTGGATAGCTTCCATACACATTCTAGCTCTAAGTTATTCATTACAGTTTTATGCACGCTCAAGGTCACTTGGCACATTCCCTTGGTCATAGTTTCCCTGTGCGCCCCTTTCTTTTCTCTCCTTACACTTTCCTTTGTGCCCACCTTCTACTCATTTGCCTTCTTCCTAGTTAGCTTATTCCCTTCCCACGCACCTCACACTTGCTTCAATCGGCTAAGTCCCTGACCCTCTCACGCACCGCACCCATTACTTTGTAATAGTTGTGCCTTCACCATATGTTCTCTACTCACCAATTTGCCTCATTTCCCTGCACGCATGCATCACGCGCTCCCTTTGCACCTTCCTTTGTTTTCTCTATGTGCCCTTCCATCATGCCCTTCTATGCTAGGTCATATTTTTACATGCTTGAGTGTGCCATGTGCAACCAATAAAATTGTGCCAACAGGGCACTTAATCCTTGCAACAAAACATCAAGTGACATGTGGCATAAATGACAAGTATTCGCACAGTTGGCCATCATTTCAGCCAATCCGCAAGTGCCACATGTTTTGCATGTGCCGACGACTCTAACATCTTCTGACATCCATATCTTTTTCTACAGATCTTAGATTGGCATGTCCCTAGACTTGTCAGAAAGTTGATGACATTAGCTATAGTACCAAGAATTCAAATTCAAATTTTGCTGGATCTCGAAGGTGAGAAATGGGAAAACATATTTCTGAATATTAATAAGTAGATCTAATTACTCTAACCACCCGATTCAATATGATACATCCTCCTTTCTTCTTTAACACACCTAATAGGCATGGGGAAGCATATTTCACAAATCTCCAAGTGGATTTATAGGCATTGAATGCTTCTTGTTTGTGGTTGTGTTTCAAATTCATATTTTCCATCTTTCTCCCCTTTTTCCTCCATGAATTCATCTATAAATGTAAGAGATAGGCTCATTTTTTATGTTGGACGCTTTGAATCCTTACAAATTTTTCTAAGGACTCCACATTTTTTGTATTTTGAGTTGTAGACCTCTAGATTTGGCTCTTGCATGTGGATATTTTCCTCCATCATTGTAACAACTATGTGCATTTCTGGAAGTAATAGAAACATCGTTTTATGACTATTCTCTATCCTAACATTTTTCATTCTTTCTTCTTTCCTTTTCTTTTGCATTGTGTGATGGTTGTGTTATTTTAGGTCCCTTGCAATTCCATATTTAGTTGTGTTCCATGAGAACGGTCTAGTGAATACGTGCTTTTCTATACTACTTGTGCTTAGCCTCTTTTCATGCATTCTCTATCATTCTCTCTTAGAAAAGATAGTGTTCATCCCTCTTTTTTGGTGCTATCACCTTTTAGTGTTAAGGCCATCTAGATTCAGTGACTCTGATATTCTGAGATGGCCATAGTTTAGATAGGGGCCTCGGGGCCCCCTACAGAGATCTTATAGAGAAGGTAGCCCTATATAGATATAGATTCTTCCTAGATCTCTCTATAGGGGGGCCTTTCATGTTATCCTTCTATCCCTTGTCCCTTGGTATCATTAGCTTAGTTTTCCCTTCCATCACTAGAAGTAGTAGTAGCAGTAGAAATAGATAGAGGAACCTACCTTCTCTAGAGATTTGTACCAAGCGCGCAAGGTCCCACAACTTGGGGACAGCTACATTGTGATCTCAAACACCTCGGCCCTTCCAAGATCTTAAACATGGGTACATGTTTCAGAAACCAACATGATGTTGGGGACACTAGTCATGACCACGTAAGGCCATTTTTTGGCTACAGGATATGGTGGTGTAGGGGTTGGAGGACCCAGTGGACCTAGTGGATTTGGAGGATCATTTACATCAAGAGGGACAAGACCTGGTGGGTCTAGTAGATCTAGTGGCAGATGAAACTAAGGAGGAAACCAAGGTTTTGGGTTAGGTGGAAAAGGACCTTAGCTACCCCCGAAAGTATTTTTTGAGATTTCTTTACACCTACTAGACTATAGATGTATTGAGAATGCTACAGAGCATGTGCACAAGTGTGAATTTCTATGGTGCACGAAGGGGATCACTACCCTAGAGAGAAAGGTAAGTCAGTTTGCAACAACATTGCAAGTGCACATGCATAGCTGGTACCAAAAGTATGACCCCCACCAGATGGTCGTGGATTACACTACCTTGAAGAACGCCTTCCTAGCAGAGTTCCATATCCCTAAGTTCAAGCAAAAAAAGCATCAGCAACCTGAAGGAGATCCAACAAGGAATGGCAGAGAGTGTGTGAGAGTAATATGCACGGTTCAAAACTCTCTTATCAAAACTATCCTATGACATACACCCTTCTCAGCATGCTCAATGGTTTGTTTGAGGATTGATAACACCATTTATAAGGGCACTATCACACAAGAATTTCACAAACCTACACAAGGCCTTGGAGGTTGCCCTACACACTAAGGTTTTCGGGAGTGTTGATATTGGTGTGAGCTATTTCCTAAAGGCTCAACTTGTTACAATGGAAAGTAGTTAGAGAAATTATCTGTGAACTCAGCGCAGGAATTTCGTAGTGGTCTTTGATGCACATATTGTGAAGTGGAAGGGCATACAAAGGAAAGTTACCCCCGGAAAGTGGTATGCACCATGACAGCAAACTATGAAATATGCCATGGGGATTGATGCAGCCTAGAATTTACAATATAACACCCTAGTCATGCTGGCACATCACTCAGCCTAGAATGAGTGCTCACCCAAAGCATGTAAAGGTACCATGTCCCTCTTTAGGGTTGCTATAACAGGATGTTAACATGATGAAGTAAGAAACATATAGATTCATAACTAATCCATCATTCTACAATGCATGCTACCCTCATATCTATGAAATAATAAGCTTAAACAGTAATCATGATTAAATTAATAACATGCACTACTCAACTACACACAAAATTACACTTAGATTCAGCTAATATCTTCCATCTATTAACAAATATAGAATCTCCTTACAGTATTGTCAATCTATACCAATGCGCATATGGAACTGATATAGTTATTCAATCATATGCATATATTCTTTGTTACAAATACATACATCTCTTACCACACTCATACATACCGCTCTCTATATATCTCTACTATGTACATAACATCATATATATATATGGTGGGGACTTATCCCTTCACCGCTTATCTATTCCAGAAATAGGCCGCATGCTATTAATAGCCACATGCTATTTACAATCATAGCCACACATGCAAGTGCACTATTTATAGTCCTCATGTAGTTAACTGAAGTGTTAATTCTATTCTCAGCTTGTCTCCATGCATAAACACTTCGAACCACTTCTCCAAAGATAGACAATGCATGGCGCGCACATCTCTACATTTTTGGTGTGTTTCGCAAGCTATCTTCCAAAAATAGGTCTTCATGCTCAAAATCAGCTAAGTCCTGAAATCTGAACTTACCTTCATGTGGGTCCTTTTTATCCTTCTGTGCCCTTGGTTCTGAGCCTTATATCCCATGCGGACTCTTTGTGTGATCTTTGACAAGTATTCTTTGATCAACATTACCCCACACTAATCTCATTTTCATCCTGACAATGGGTATCTCCAAAAATTGAAGGAAAGAATAGAAGAATGGAAAGAATAAGAATGAAAGAATGTGGATAAATAAAGAATTTTTATGAGTTTATGAGGGAAACTTCTCTGTATCACTTTGTAGTATCAACTCTGGATACTCCTCCTTTATTTCAGCCTCTAATACTTATGCAGTCAGTGAGTGCTTGCTCTACTTATTCTGGGATGTCCACAGGAATGGATTCCAGCTCATCCCTCGCAATTTTTCCTTTCTCATTTTGTAGAACCAACACAACACTGGACATTAATGTCATTCTTCCTTCTAAAAGTTCCATATTCTACACAATTAGATTTCCAAGATCTTCTAGTTGAATCTTTTACGGCTCTTGTGCTACTTCCAGGGCCTTGCGCTTCTATTTAACCATTAACAACCTTTCTTCGTGGCCCAATTTCTCATCTTTCATCACTTTCTAAACCTCATTGTTCTCTTCAAGGGTCTTGATGTTGATAAGCACCTCTAGAGCTATGTATACATTTAAATCCTGGTCTGCTTTCTTCAATACCTCATGCAATGCTTACAACAACCCTTCATAAGATGTAAATTTTCTCATCACCAATGCTTTCTCTCGATCAAAAGGTTATTCTGAGTGTTCTGGAACTTTCATACGTAGAGTTTCATCTTCAAGTACCAAGCCCACCAACTTTCCCACATAGTGTATCGCTGAAGGAAATGTATGTGGCACCTTAGCCTCTAAGTGTGGCCTTGCTTTGATTATATTGTCCCCAATCTCCTTTGCGATGCTTATAAACACCTCGTTCTTCTTTTGTGTGAAGTCCCTCTCCTATGTTATGTGTGCTATTTCTACTTCCTTTGTCTTCAACTGCTTACGTAGCACTCTGATTGTGGCAGCTTTATACATGTTTCTTCTAGCCACCTCAGTAGAAACTTTCACCAATGCATTTCTGACCCACTTATCAAACATAACAGTAGGCTTTACTATCATGTGTCTAGCTTGAGGTGCCTCTTCAGTCGTCTCGAAATGCATGACTCTTTATACACATCAAATTCAGGCTCATCCATGTGGGTGTGCATCGACCATGATAGTTTATTTTGAGTTCACATAGTTGCCATATCCTCATCCATTAGCTCCTAGCTAAATAAATCCTTTTGCGCTATCATTCTCTGGAAGCGGGTGCAAACAATTTTTCTACATTCTCTGCATACCCCATGGCTAGTGGAATGTGCTCTCTACTTGTTCTTCTAGACCTTTTCTGCTTAGGAACTTTAGCCTCCAAATTTGGAACTTGTGTCTCCATGTCTGGAACATCCTCTGCAGGTATCTCCTCTAGTATTTTCCCATCGTCTTCTTTTTCCTTTGATTCCTCACCTTGTTCTTTTGTGTCCTCTAGAAGTGTATGAGAATTAGGTGTGCTTTCCTCTAACTCTTTTTCCTCCTCATTCAACTTCAGTTTCCTCCTTCTCTGTGTGGTCGCCTCCTTCTGTGGAGAGAGTCTGGGTGATTTGCGCATAGTGGTTAGAGTAGCACCTTGGGTCCTTGTTCTCCTAAATACCTAATTAAACATGTGCTCCCCTTAGACTAAATTCAATTCCTCATCATCCCCCTCTTGTGGCTGAGGTGGTGTAACGGTGTGATCAGTTTCACCCTTACTTGTAGGATGTCTCCTACCCTTATGCTCCAAACCAACACTATCTTTGTGCTCCTCTTCCTCATCCTGCACTTCAATTAGCTCTATGGGCCTAGGCGTTGGGATGTTCTCCACTGTATGATTTCCCTTTGGTGGTGATGGAAGTGTGAACTCACCTTCCACATATTTTTTATTCTCCATTTTCAGATTTAACTGGAGATACACCAATGCTGCCCACACATCTGCTACAGCCAAACTTATTGGTTTGATATTAAGCACCTCTGAAATGATCCTCTCTATATAAGCACTTTTGCTAGGATACACATACTTCTTCCTCAATGTTTGGTAGTCACAGTCTACCTTATCTACATTGAAGACCAGTTGGCGTGTGTCTATAAATATATGAACAGATGCTTGGAAATACCTTGTAGTGAATGCGTAAGGAAATTTGCACCAAGGGCTCTAGAATCCATATTTCATTGGGAAGCATGTAATGCATAAGTGCTGATATATAATAAACTGAACTTGTTTCCCTACCACTACTGGTAGGTCCTTTGGGATGCACCACTCTTCACCAAATGCCGCGCGGAGCCTGTCATACCACTTCTCTGCCCGTTGCTTTACATCATCTGTCATGGTCCCCTTGCATAGGTGTTTTCTGAATTTTTTATTTGGGGACTTGCTCTCCATGGGATATTCCCATACTTTCTCTTTTGGCCCATCTGGTACTCCGATCTCCATAAATACCAGTGATAGTAGAATAGCCCCAAATCTGATCTTCCCTCCTATATGAACTTCTTCGACTATTTACTCTACAGTATAGCCTGCAATGTTGTAGATTGTCCCTTCTGACATCTTACATGCCACATGTAACCACATAGTATATACCTATGACCACCATTCTTGATCATTCAACTTCATAACAAGGTGGGTTACAGCTTGTACAACTGGACAGTTCTTCAATTTTTCTATGTCCATTCTACGTGGACCCTTCACGTACCCCAACTCCTATTTTTTGTTTACAATCATGGATTTATCTGCAAGATCACCTTTTATGTATTCTCCTGTGGCCTTCAGACTTGTAACTGATGAGACAAGCATAGATGAAATTCTAACTCTACATCTTGTATAGTAGAAGAATTCTTCATGCACCCTGCTCATGAGACACTGATACAAGGGCTCATACTTCCTGAAATATGGAAGCTCATACAATTGGTAGACCCCAATTCTCTTCAAAAGCTTCTCATCCGCATCATCACATACTGGCATGTCATCCGTCATGCACTTGTTTTTTCTATCCGTGAGCAAGGAATCAAGATCCTTCTTGTTCTCTAAAGTCTTATGATTATATTCACTCACTTTTCTCTTTCTAATGGGTGAATCCCATTCTTGGTAGATGATGACTCCTTCTAGATATTTCATCTCTGAAAAATGGCTTTCGGGTGTTGTCATCACCAATCCGGCACTATGATAATTCTTCACTGGGAACTCCTCATGCTATGATTATTTACTAATGCACAGCCTTTAGTTTGGTGGATGTAATTTGGAAACAAAACAACAACATAACACAAGAATACCATCAACTATGATAAGACAGAATGATGACAATTCTGAAATATCAAAATAAATTATAATATTAACATGAAACTATTACAATCTCACCCATGAGGTACTTCAAGTGTTATTGACTTCACTTGCCTTTCACCAAGACTATGGGAGAAACTTTACAATTACACCTCTTAATGGCTTCTTCAACACACCTTTAAACTAATGGCTTCCTTCGCACACTTCCTACAATATTTTTCACTACTTCCTTCTATGCTAAATGAGGGGGGTGGCCTCTCTATTTATAGAACTTCCAGGATTATCCATCTTATCTCTAAGATAGGATAAGAAATCCACTCTGACGAATCATATTCTATACCTTAACTCTTATCTGTACATGTAAGCTTATCTGTTAAGATAAGATAAACCTTATCATTTTACATGGGTTCCACATTTTTAGACTTTTTACAAATAAAATACACAAAATATTTATGACCTCACTCCTTGTCTTTATTACCAATATAATATTTCTAATTCCTAATCATGTAGACCCTACTTCTCTAATTACCCAAACTTTGACATTTTAACATTACCGGACCACTTACGACAAATATTTACTTTTTACAACATTCCTATTGTACTTTGACTGTTACCATACTCCACATTATTGGCGGCACCGTACTGACGGTGCCGTTATCTTCTATCAGACGCTACTACTAATTATACTTAACAACATCCTATTCCTAATACATACATTAATGAAATAGAAATTACGGAGGAAAATTTTAGTGTCAACAGTGTCATCTCTTCCTCTTCGAAGACCACCTTCTTCTTTATTTTTTCTATTGTTGTAGATGCCTTCTTCGGTGCCATTTTTTCCTTGTAACTCCTCAACTTTACAACTCTGCAAATTAAACCTTAGCTTGATTAAATTATGCCCTAGGTGGAAAATTTGTAACCTAACTCTTTTCTATCTCCCTGCTTCACTCAAACCCTTCACCACTGAGGATGAAAGCTTCTTGTCACACAGATTTGGCTATCACGCTTGGTTTCACACCCTTTACACCTTAACTCAATCACTTAGCTCTTCACACTTGGCTCTTTCTTTAAATTCTCTTAGTCGCAATGGTAAAAATGAATCTGCATCCCATTCTTATATAAATTTTTCAAATTTTGATGCATTTATTTCTCCTTCACCTACCAAATATCCCCTCATTCATTAACCAAATCCATTCATTCTGCACGGTACATCTTTTTGCCTAGCTATAACCTTATAGCGCACCTTGCTACCCTCTAGTCATAGACTTCTCTTCAGCACATGCTCCTGCACCCAAGTACCTCATCATTGTACCTTCTCCTAGTAGCTATCATGGCCTCCACTTACCTCGTGTTATATTGTTCTTTCATTCATCTCCATCCTTGGTCACTTTTGAGAAGCAATCTTCTTTTGACTTAAAGCACACCTGTAGAAGCTTATTCCTTTCACATTTCAATTCCCACTGTCTTTTTCTTTGATAACTACAACCACCCCACAAAAAAGGTATGTGCAATCCTCTATGCATAAACATTATTCATACATTAATTAGCTTCAAGCACGTAAGCACGCTTATTACACAAGAACAACAACTAAATTGACAAATCATAGTGACGATGAAGGAAATACATTAAGGAAATACATAATTAAAAACCGAAACTAAATGGCAATATTACCTTATTACAAACACCAAGAAGAATTATTTATAGTAGGGATTTAACAAACGGCCCCAACCAATGTAATTTGAGCTTACCTTGATGGCACAAGAACTTTGAGTCATAAAAAAGTACCATTTTTCCAATATCAAACTTCTTATCCCTTATGTTTCTATCATATTATGCCTTCTGCCTGGCCTTTTCCTGCTTCTGACTCCATCATGATATGGATCAGCACTCATCCTGTTGAATCATCTTTTCGATGCACTCTTCTAATTCATGTTCATCAACTAGAACTCCAATGTGTGCAATACGTAAATAAGGTAACATAAATTATATAGGGAGAACACCTTTCGCGCCAAACACCAACTAAAACAGTGTGGCTTTATTCAATCTCTTATAATTTGTTCTATATGCCCAAATAATAGCTGACACTTTATCATCCCAATCCTTTCTTCCAACATCACAAATTTTTTTCAAAGTCTGGCTCAAAATCTTATTGAAGGCCTCAGTAGTTCCGTTTTCTTGAGGATGATAAGGTATAGTTTTATGGTGTGTAACCATAAACTCATCTAATAGGATCCTGATTGTCTCATTCAAAAAGTGTGTACCTCTATCACTATTCAAGATTAAGGGAAATTCATATCTTGTAAGAAAATTCTCCCATAGAAACCTAGCTATTGTAGCTATCGTACATTCCTTTGTAAATCAAGAATTTCCGTGCTTGTTACCTATCCAAGTTAATGTACTAAACTAAACACAAAACCCCTGAAAAACTCAAATGAAATCAATACCTGATAGATAAGACAAGATCCAAAGATGTAGATGGAAAAGAAAGCCAATGTAGACAAGACAGGTGCACACGAGAAATCCTGCAAAGTAGATATGAGAAACCTACGAGACACCGATACTTGATAGAAAAAGACAATGTTAAAAGATATTTGGGTGGACTGCCTAAAAAGCGGGTCTGGGAAGTGATAAGCTCCCTCAGAAAATGTCAGTCCACATTTTCAATTAAGGAAAGAAGCATACATGATAAAAGATGTAAGTAAATGTCTAGATTTTCTGATTAAAAACCACAGATAGAATGTAAACAATAGATAGAAAGCAACAAAAAATAGGAAACTGTGAAAACAATACTAGATTTATGTTACCTGAGTTCTTTTACCTATCTGCAGGTCAATCGGTGTTGATTGAGTGAATTGGCGTCGATTAGGAAAATTGGCATCAACTGGGATCGGTCGGTGTTAACTAGGGGAAAATTGTAGGAAGATTGAGAAATGGACAATGAAAGCTAGATCGTCAATATCCACTGGATCTACAGGAGCCGTAGGGATACTGACAAAGCTCCACCTTCGCTAGATGTAGGAGCAGATTCACCAAGAGATCAATGGAGGCTCACGATGCCGATGTGGTAGGAGTAAAGTAACAGTACTCCTCTCAGGGATTGATTTGGAAAAAATTTGTTTTCACTTGATAGATAATGCTCAGGCTTGATGCTCAAAACTCTCTATCGTTATTTCTCTCTAACCAGAACTAAATTATGGCCCTATATTTTTAATCGGTGCCAACCAGGTATAATCGGTGCCATTCTAAAAAATCAGCGTTGACCAAGTACACGTTGGCACCGATCAGGGAACAGACTCCCGAAATGGCCAAAAAGGATGTTGTTTGGAAAGATGAAAGTGATCCCTCCAACTCAAATACAGGAAATATCCCATTGTGTGGTTTGGGGGGAGGAGAAATAGGGGGGATAGATGGATAAAATTGATATGGGGTAGATAAGCGGTTAAGATACATGTAAAAAGTATAATTAAATAGTTAATATTTAATTATCCATGGGTAAACCACAATGGGGTACAATAAACTTAGGATAGATGTTTAATTAGATATTTAATTAATACCCTAAAGGAAAAGTGGTGATATAAAGGTGCCCCAGGCTACCCGAGAAGGTAAACGAATGTGGGGGACACTAAATTGGGTAGCCAATTTTAGGTGTCTACATTCTACCCCTTTTTGTTGAGCAACTTACGATAAGCGAAGTTGCAAGACAAAAACAAGGAGTTGGAAGAAGTGAAGAACAAGTGATGATGCAATCCCCCCTCAAACTAGGGATGGAATGGGTCCCAAAAGAACAACTGATCCCAAGTTTGAAAAAGTTAGATGAAAATGTAGGATGCCCTAGCTAGATGCCTGGAGTAGATCTAATCATTGATGACGCACAAAAATAATAAAAAATCCAGCAACCTAAGGAACTCACATTGGTAGGGTAGACTAGACGGTCTTTGTATGAGACAACGTTAGTACCTATAGACCCGTGAGTGTAAGGAGGGCTGCAAAATAGCAACAACCAAAGAAAGACACATTGGTAGGGATAACTAGATGGTCTGTGAAGCAGACAACGTTAGTGCCTACAAACCCACTATCTTTAAACTACCACAAATGTGAGTGGCCGGTGTGTAGGGAATAGACTCGAACTGGGAGATAATACCACAAATATGTGTGAAAAGGAAATACCCAGGTGAGAATAATGATCAGATAAATAAGCCAAGCATCAACACTTTGGTAAAAAAGATGAGGAGATGGAAGAAAGCGATGTGGAAAGGCAAAATTACAACCAATCAGCAATGATGGGCCTCAATCGGTGTTGATATAGGCTAAGTCAAGGTTGACTAAACCAATCGGCACCGACCATAAAAATCGGTGCCAACTATACCGAGCCCATATAAATACGAGAAAGGAAAACGTGAATGATTTATTTACTCCGCGATGATTGATTTAGAGAGAGTCAAAAATTGATTTTGAGCAACATGGAAGCCTCTGGGAGCAGCCAGAAGTGGAAGTGGACATGACCTGGGGTAAGTGGATCTACCCAAACTTGGTATATAGTTTTATCATGAAATAGCATATTAGGATGCTAGTTTTTATGGAAAAAAACTAGATAAATGAGAGGCCAGAGTATTTTGGGCATTTGGCCTTTCAATCGGCGTCGATTGGAAAAATTGACACCGATTAAATTCAATCAGCGCTGATTGGAATTTCAATCGATGTTGACTAAATTAGATCGACGTAGATTGAACTCAATCGATGTCGATTGGATCGTTTAGACTGAAGAAAGTGATAGAATGTGTTTTTGATGTTTTGATTTGGATAAATAAGGAGCTAACACCGTCCATGATGTCATGTGATGTAGGCACAAGAGGCTTTACATATGCAAGATGTTATTCCTAAGCTTCTAGATACCATTCTCCCCGATGTGACTGACGTAAATTGGTGTCACCTAGAGCTAGCCGGGCTTGGGGGCTTTCGTTACTACCGACGGGTGCCTCGAGATGTAGAGTTGATGTGAGCATTGATACGATGATGGGATGGCAGGACATGCACTTTTTGGTTCAAGACGGGTGAGATGACCATCACCCATGATGATATATATAGGATCTTGAGGCTACCGATCACCGGGGACCCAATTGAGACCACTCCACGAGAGCAGCAGCAGAGGGCCCTAGGACGATTGTATGGAGTAAGGCAGACAATTCAGAGATAGTGTCTGGGGCGGTGAGGATAGCCTCACATTATAGACAGGCTGACACTAGGAGTAGACAGATAGTGCTTATTCAAATGGTGATTTCTTATTTCACTCTACCAGACTCAGGAGGTGGGAGATTTCCATTGTTGTTACTAGACTGTGTTTGTGACATCCTAGAGTTCAGGTAGGTGTTTGTATTTACCAATGCCCTGGTAGCACAGATATATCATGAGTTATGGATGTACACTACAGGCAGGCAGATAGGTATCAATGTTAGCTGTGTGCTCCATTACTAGGCATATGAGCATATAGCAGTGATTAGGCCATCAGGGCTTCCATGGATGTCGGTAGTAGAGGGGTCCCTTGATTATCGATTCCAGAGATGGCGGGTAGACATGGCCCCAAGAGATACAGGGATATCTGTGGATTGGTATACTAAGCACTTCAAGACGCTGACACTAGAGTAGGTCATTTGGAGACCATATCGGGTCTACCCGACATGGGCCGGTTAGGATGCTCACCTGGTGGAGCTGAGACGGAATAGGGTGGTTAAGGGCCGCAAGCCAGATATGTGGGAGCACGTCCTATTTATATGGGTACTGAGGTAGTTCAGTTTAGTACAGACAGTCCCGACCACCTACATGCCATACAAGCGGGATAGCAGAGAGATCGATCTACCAATTTTAATCCCTGTAGATCCACTGAGGGAGGCCCCACCTTCCAACGATAGTGATGATGATGTAGGAGTGGATGATGGCTATGTGGCATGGTATTCCACAGAGCTACCATGACACCTGCCAGCATCCATACATGTAGATGAGGAGGACATAGCTACAGTGCTAGAGAGACTAGAGGGAGAGCATGATGCACTGACACACGCACACCAGTCTACCCTCGAGGATATTAGAGCTTTGATGGAGGAGAGGGATGCACTGATATCAGAGAGAGACATAGCACATCAGGACCAAGATATAGCGATTCAGCAAAGGGATCACTACCATCAGCAAAAAGAGGCCCTCAGGACCAAATATGGTGATACAGGCACCACTTCAGAGTCTGGGTCACAGGGTGTGGCATCTAGAGGGCCACCAATAGCAGCAGTAGCAGCAGTGCCATTACAAGCACCCGGTATGGTGAGTCTGAGCACCTATTAGGCTCTCCTTGCCAAGGTGAGATACTATGAGGACGCCTTGGCACAGCATGCCCCTAATGTGCATCGTTATGGTGTGAGGAGGAGATCAACGACAACTGCAGCTAGTGGTGCATCAGAGGGTGGGAGCACCGGGAGAGATCAAGGTGGTGGTAGGGCTTCAGTAGCAGGTGGCCAGGAGAGACAACATGGGCCAGAGGATGGTAGAGGAGATAGTGTCTTCCACCTATCTGATTTTACGATATAAATATGTTATTTTTTTGTATCGATATACTAATGTAGCCTCGATTTGAAGGCATTTTTGATGTATGATATAGATGGCTTGATTGAAATCCATCCATTCTTTTTTGTACAGACACACATGTATATATATGTATATATGTATATATATTCATCATTTTTTTGGTGTTATGTGATTCTACTCATGCATTTAATTTTGATAGATATGGATAGATGTAGTGTAATTGTGATGGACATAGACATATGCTAATAGAGGATAGATAGATGTGATGTGATTTGATGGACATAGACATATAATGATAGAGGATAGATAGATGTGATGTGATTTGATGGACATAGACATATGTTGATAGAGAATAAATAGATGTGATGTGATTTATGGATATATACATATACTGATAGAGGATAGATAGATGTGATTTGATGTGATTGATAGATTTGATATGTGTAAGATGTTAATTTAATTTTAATGAAATAGATAGATGGATTCACATGTGTTTTTAATACATGCTTTGATGTGCTTTAGAGAAAGTAGACAAGACGAAATAGATGATAGATTTGACTAACATGTTAAATGTCAGTTTAACTGGATGAATAACAAATAATCATGGAAAATGCCTCTTGTGACAGCAAGGGATGTAATGAAATTATCCTTGGTTAGAAATAAAAACCAATACACCTAGATAGGAAAAATAATGATAAGTTAGGTTCCCAACCGACTATAAATAGAGACCTTGATAAGAAACTGAAAAGATGATGCACATAAGGCCAGAGACACAGATAAAATGAACCTGACGCTAGTTAGTCACAAACCAGATCTAGGAGATAAATGGAATGAGAAGTAAGTATGTATCTCGTTGAAATATACGAAGGACAAAATACATGCTCATATTGGGAAAATAGGGTCTCCATATGATTGAAAAAGGTCTTATATCTCAGCTTCATGATTTCTTTTGATAGAAGAGAAAACTGATCAATGTGGGAAGTTTTCTAGATATAGAAAGATTGGTTCATATAGGAAGTCTTTCAATGATGCTAAAAAGTGAAAAAACTAACTAAAGAAGAAGTCTGTTACTACAAAGGCTGGTCAATGTGAGAAGCCTTGAAAATTCCATGAAATAAATAGCCATCCTTCAAGGGAACAGTTTATATTTTGAATGTGATGATAGCCATCCTTCAAGGGCATGGTCTATACCTTTTGATTCATTTGATAATGCATGGATAGCTATCCTTCGAGGGATCAATCTATCTTTTGGATTTTAGGATAGCATCTCTTTTCTTTTCTTTTTTTTATTTTTTTGGAGCTTTTGAAAGAAGCTGAGTTTAGACCTAAACAGATCAGATAGAGGGGAAGAAAATGTATATAAACACGTACTCTTGCCCCGAGTAGATCTGATTAAGATAAACACTTAGGATAGATGAAGTAGTGATTAAGGTGTTCCTACCATGAGGAGAAACATATCCATAAGAAAAATTCCATGAGTAGAGCCGTGGGTACTCATTTTTAAGGTATAGAAAAGAAAATAACGCGGAGAACCACATAGTTCTAAATCACTTACAAATTACATGATTGGTTGTAGATGGATGAAAGATCTATTTTGTGACCAAGATCATGTAAGATAGATTTTAACAATAGAAGGGCCTTAGATGGAAAGCATTAAGAGGTTCCATTTTAGGTATACCATCCATGGAAGATAGATGATAAGCCCCAGACCCATATTTATGAGTGACTACGTACGGACCCATCCAGTTAGGAGAAAACTTACCGTGCTGACTCAAATCTAGTGTAGTGACATTTTGGTAGAACAAGATCACCAACTTTGAAGTCACGGTGCTACAATTTCTTGTTATAAGCACATTTGACACACTCAAGGTAGACTTGATGATGCTCAAGAGCATTGATACGCCGCTCATCAAGCAATTCAAGCTGCACTAGATGATTTTGACGATAGTCCTCATCAGAGACAAATTCTCTGAGAGAGACATGGCGAGATGGGATCTGGACTTCTAAAGGAAGGACAACCTTAGACCCATAGATGAGAGAGAAGGGAGTAGCACCAGTATGAGTAAAAATGCTATTCTGATAAGCCCAGAGAGTAAAAGGGATATGTAAATGCCAATCCCTACCAACTCGACTTGTTACCTTTGCGAGAATATTACGCAAAGTTTTATTGGAAGCCTCAACCTAGGACGTTAGCTTGGGGATAGTATGGAGAAGAAAAGCTAAGTTTGATATTGAAAGTGTCACAAAGGTTCTGTAAATCGATGTTTTTGAAAGATTTACCATTGTCTGTGATGAGTTTGTGTGGGACACCAAAGCGACAAATGATGTGTTGATAGACAAAATCAACAATGGGTTTAGCTTTGGTTGATGAAAGAGGAATAGCTTCCACCCACTTAGTGAAGTATTCTATGGTAGTAATGATAGAGTGATGACGCTGTGAAGAGTGGGGATTGATGAGACCGATGAGATCAAGACCCCATTGTGAAAAAGGCCACAAATCCGCTGCAGGTTGCAAATCCTGACTAGGGATATGTGTAAGATTGGAATGTTGTTGACACTTGACACATTTCTTAGTGTATTCGCAACAGTCTCGATTAAGAGAAGGCCAATAATAACCTAAACGTAAGATGCATTTAGCTACGGCCAAGCCACTAAAATGTCCACCACAGATACCGTCATGGACTTCCTGGATAGCTTTAGATGATTCAGGGGTTTTGAGGCACCGAATCAAAATACCATCAAAACCACGTTTGTAGAGGATTCCACCCAGAATAGTGTAGTGATTAGCACGTAAGATAAAATATCTTTGGCCATTGGAAGTTAGATCTTGAGGGAGCACAAAACAGGATAGATAATCAAAAATGTGTTGATACCACTCATCTTGAGTGTTGGTTGTGATGGCGTTGATTGAAGTCAACTTCCTGAGATGAGAGGGTTGGTCTAAACGCTGCACAACCACATAAAGTCATGAATCTTTGGTAAAATGTGGAATAAGTGAGGATAAAGAAGCCATTGTATCCACAAATTGGTTCATGGTAGCGAGGGATATCTTGGATAGTAAATTTATCAAAATCTTGAAGTTGAAAGAGAATGATATCATGATATTTTTGAAGGATATCATTTTTACATTGATAGGCACCAGTGACTTGATTAATGATAAGCTCAGAATCACCGAAGATGTCGATATGGCGAGCGCCAAGATTAATGGCATTTTGAAGACCTAAAACAAGAGCTTCATATTCAGGCCATATTATTGGTACACTCAAAGTTAAGCTTGTGTGCGACCGGGATAGGTGCACCCCAAGGAGGAATCATGACGAAGCCTGCACCTCCACCTTGTTGACATTTGGACCCATCAAAGAAGAGTTTTATTTTAAATGGAGATAGACCGAAATCAATTTTTGGATGTACTCATCTAGGAATTGAGCAAGGGGAATTTGAGTGTCTGGAAGAGGAGTATCAGCTAATTGATCTGCAATGACCTGACCCTTGATAGATTTTTGTGAGATGAACTCAAGATCAAACTCTATCATGAGCATGAGCCAACGAGTGATACGATCATTGTGATATGGTTTCGCATGCATTGTCTTGAGTGGATTGACACTCGTAACAATATAAGTCTTGTGATTAAGGAGGTAGTGACAAAGCTTAGAAGTTACGAAGAAGAGAGCACAACATAATTTTTCAGCTTCAGAATAGCATGTTTCATACTCATGAAGAGTACGACTGATATAATAGACGGATTGTTCTTTACCGTTAGCATCCCGATGCAAGATCATGGCTCCCAGAGCATGGTCAGTCACAGAAATATAAAGATAGAATGGCTCCCCCTCGCGTGGAGGTGTAAGCACAGGTGGAGAAAGAAGATAAGCTTTGAGATCATCAAAGGCCTTTTGGCAACGCTCATCCCATTCAAAATGAACATTCTTATGGAGGAGATGATGAAAAGGTTGACAATGGTCTGATAGTTGTGAGATAAAATGACACTGATTGAAGGCATCCTTGAAGACCACGGAGCTACTTTAAGTTAGAAGGGGGAGGCATCTCAAGGATAGCCTTTATTTTTGCGGGATTAACTTCAATGCCCCTAATAGAAATAATAAAGCCTAAGAGTTTACCAGTGAGAACGCCAAACACGCATTTAGATGGATTTAGGCGAAGACAAAAATGAATGAGCCTCTCAAAGAGAGGTGCAAGAATGAAAAGATGATCCTGACAGGTGTTTGGATTTACCGAGGAGATCATCGAACGTAATCTTCCACAGTTTTGTGTAAGAGATCATAGAAGATTTAGGTCATTTCTCACTGATAGGTCACTCCTGCGTTCTTAAGACCGAAAGGCATGACACGATAAAAAAAAATCCCCCAAGGAGTTATGAAGAAAGTCTTATGCTAGTCCTCTGGTGCGATGAGAATTTGGTTATATCCCAGAGAAACCATCCATAAGAGAAAGCATCTCATGGCCTGCAGTTAAATCCACGAGTTGGTCGATATTAGGTAGAGGAAAATCATCTTTCGGACAAGTGAGATTAAGATCCCGGAAGTCGGTGCAAATTTGAATTTTCCTAGTAGCTTTGGTTACTGGTACTACATTTGAAACCCATTGTGGATAGTCGATGGGTTGGATGAAGTTAGCAGAAAGCAAGCGCTGCAACTCTTCTTTAACAAGAAGGGCTACACGAGGGTGCATTTTATGCAATTTTTGTTTAACCGGTTTGATGTCTGGAAGAGTAACGATATTGTGGACCACAATATCAGGATCGAGTCCTGGCATATCTTCGTATGACCAAGAAAAATCTTGGCGATGGTTGGAAAGAAATGTGGTAAAGTCTCCTAACTCCTGTGGATTAAGAGATTGGCCGACCTTAATGATGCGAGGGTCTTCAGAAGTCCCTATATTAAGGTTGACAGTGGCTTCGTTGAGAAGTGTAGACAAATCAGAAGGAATGGTCTTGGGGAGATATGGAATCCTCTACCCCCAGATAGGTGAGGGGACTGAGTCATCATCTGCACAGTGGATAGTATTGATAGTGGGAGAGTCATCTCCAACTATTTCAGGGAAGATTAATGGTATAGCAAGCGGACCGATCACCATTAGTCTTATAGACCAACGGACCTATGGAAATGGTATTGATCAAAAAAAAAAGTTAGGCGGGATGGAAATGGTCGTCAACTACATCAAATGATGCTTCTGACCTAGTGCAGGAGAAGATGGTTCCTCAGTATGGAAGAGAGGCTCATCAAGAATGGTGATGGTGGCCTCTGAGAGAGCGTTTAAATCCTAACCCAAATTTTTGATGTGGTTTAAGATTTTGGAATGGATGCAAGGTCATGCACACCCTGTTCATATTTTCCCAGGCCAAAACCTTTCCACGCGCATCGATATAGATAAGTCTTTGCAAACGTGGGATTCTGTAGATGATCAAACCCTGTTAGGTAAGGTTTGGCTCTAGGAGGAGAATCCGGGCGATAATGAGGCGTATCAAGACCACCGTAGATGAAATTGGTCTGTTGATTGGGCAGACCAATGGTGACGATGCGACCGAGACCTGGTTGATATTCAGGTTGTTTGTCTGGTCTACCATACTCATTAGGTTTGAGATGGGCATCGAAAGAAAAGAGAGGAAGCTCTCCTAGTGAGAAACGCTGCAATGTCTCTTCCAGATTTTGTAAATCCGGTAGTTTGGTTGCAGGTATGGAAGAAGATGAGGCCCCATCTGGAGAAGATGTATTTTCTTTTAAAGGGGCAGACCTAGTGGTCATGTCGCATTGTGCGGAAGGAAAAGGATCTCCTGGATGAGTATATATTTTGCCCTCATATTGATATTTTAGGCATCGATGGAGGGTGGATGGGACACAATGCATTGCGCGAATCCAGGAGCGTCCGAGGATCATGTTATAGTGGAATTTTCCTTCGACAATATAGAAGAGTTCATGGAGCAGCTTCTTACCTACTCGGATGGGTAAGACCACAGTTCCCAGAGTGACTGCTAGCTGATCGTTAAATGATCGAAGGGCGAAGGGTGGGGGTGACACCACATTCTTTGGTAACTTAAGTTGTTCGAATGTGTGGGAGGAGATGACGTTGAGAGCAGCTCCACTATCGATCATAACACGTTTTAAGGTAGTGTTATTGATTTGGACTGTGATGAAGAGGGGAGCCTCCAAATCCTCTGAAGAAAGAGGAGGAATTTCCGAATCCTCGAAAGAAATGGCGGTTGATGGTCCATTCAGTCCAACAACCAACTCGAAGGGCTGGGGCTCATCAGAATTTACTGCGATGCGACGCAGATTATCGATTAGAGCCTGGCGATGTTGTGGGGAGGATTGGATGAGGTCAAAAAGAGACATTTTGACCGGAGCCTGGGTGAGTTGTTTCATAACACTCTCCTCAACGGATACGGGAACTTGAGCCCGAGGTGCAGCACGAATAGAGACCCTGGGTCGTGGTGCTGATGAGGAAGGAAAAATGTCTTTAGGGGCTGCAGAAATGACAACCCGTGGTCGAGATGCTGAAGATGAAGATGGGTTATCATAGTGTTGGGTTCTAGTGGCGATATGGATTGTGTCAATTTGAGAAGGTGGAAGATCAGGCGGCGTGGAACCACTAGAGGTCTGAGTGGATGGTTGAGGTTTGGATGGGGCTAAGGTGACAGGAGGTACTTGTTCCTCCTCCTCCAGCAAAAGGTCACTTTCTTCCAGAAGGTTCTTGATAACGGCTTGAAGAGCTTTACATCCCTCAGTATCATGACCCGGAGTACGGTGGTAAGCACAAATCAGATCAGAGTTAAACCAAGTAGGTTTAACTCCTTTAGGGTTATAAGGTTTAATCGGAGGAAGGGTTATGGATGAAGATTGGATAAGTTGATGAAGGATTTCGGTGTAGAATCCGGTAGACGAAGATGAGGATGGAGATGATGAAGATGGTTCTTTTACATTAACCGACTGCCGAGGTAAAAGAACTTGCATGTTAGGTTTAACAGTTTTATTAGGGATCCTCTTATTTGTTTGGACATTTGGAGGAGCAGTCTTGGGTGCTTGGGATGGGAGTAAATGAGACATGATTGACTTTGGTGGAGGGGGAGCCCCTAAGATAGATTTTGAGGAGGATGGAGATGTGACAGATTTTGCGGTCTTTGGAGACAAAGGGGATTGCTTAGTCGGATTTACGGATGATTTAGATAATGTTGATTTAGATGAGGAAGAAGTCCTCAAGGTAGGTGTAATAGGAGGAATATAGGGTGCTTTGGTTTTTGGTAACGAAGATGAGGATCTTGATAGAAGAGGTGCCGTCTGTTTAGTAGGTAAGTCTACTTTTAGGGGTATTGATGAAGAATGTGTTGTGGAAGAAGATGATGGCTTTGATGGATGTGTAGAAGAAGACGCCTTCTCAGCGGGCAAATCCAATCGTTTATGAGGCGTGGAGAGAGATTTTTGTGGAAGAGCACCAAGAGTTTTGATGGTCCGAAATATGGGCTTTCCTTTTTCAGGGATGGTGACGACTTCAACGGCATAAGGTGATTGTAACCTTTTTGGGGGAAGTAAGTGGGGAGATACTGATGGTGTAATGTTAGATTTTGGTTGTCTCGGTTTAGGTTCAGGAACCGAGTGTATAGGTGTTGGTGCTACTTCTTTTGATTTTTCCTGAATAGGTGAAGTAACATTGGTGATGGAAGAAGGGGGTGATGACGAAGCAGTTCCTAGCGAAGGGACTACTTCTGATGCAGTAATCATGGGTGAAACTACTGCAGGAAAAGAGATAGGAAGGGTCAAAATTGAAGATGCTTCCGTTGAAGTTGGCACGATGATAGGTACGTTTACCAAGGGCATAGTTGCAGCGGGAATGGGAGCAACAGAAGTGGATGTGTCCGTAGTGGAAACTCGGAGGGATGTGATTGCCTCGAGCATTGAAAGAATGTCTGATGATGAGACAGATGAGGATGACACTGTCTCGGGTATAGATGGAAGGTCAGACAAAGGAGCGGAGAGAGATAACTCCGTGCTTGGTAATGTAGGGATATTCAAAGATGGACTATCTGAAGATATTGGAACTCCCGTGATTGATGAAGAGGAAGGAGGATCTGATTCGATTGATGTGTTTGTAGATGGATTGGTTTCAGAAGAAGATTCTTCAGTAGAGATGAAATTGATAGTGTGGGTGTTTGGTTTTTGAGATTCTGAAGAATTATGATTTGGGGCATGATTGGGGAAAGGTTGTTTAAAAACGTCTAGTGCTTGATTTGGGGGAGCATTTGGGTTATCCAGAACAAGTTCGCCTTTATCAATGAATTTTTGGACAAGATTTTTGAAAGTCTGACATCGTTCAATGTCATGACCTTTGGTTCTATGATAATGACAGAAATCGTTTTCCCTATACCAGAATGGGCGTTCTCGGCCTTCATCAATATTCTTAATGGGGGGAAGTTCGATCATGCGAACTTCCAACATTTTTTCTAAGATGGAGGCATATGATTCCCCCAATGGAGCGAAGGATCGAGAAGATGAAGGCCCTTTTCGAGAAGATGAGGGATCTCTTCGTGGTGTTTGATTAGGAGTATTGTCAGCTCGTGATGTTCTTAATACGATGGCATTGGTGGATCCTTGATTTTTGTCTTTAGAGGGGGAAGAATTTGGTTTGGTGAATCGAGAAAAATCGGGTTTCGATTTAGAGCGAAGTTTTAACTTCCCTTGTTCAATGGCGCGAGATTCAAGTTTGCGTGCCATCGTAAAGGCCTCTTCAAAGGTATGAAAAGTTTGGATCCTTAGAGTGGAAGAAATGTGATTAGCACAAGATCGGGTGAACAACTCGATTTGTTGGGATTGGGGAAGGGAGAAAGACAATTGGTTGATTATCCCTCTCCAACGAGCGACAAAGTCTGCTATAGACTCATCGTCGAATTGGCGAATGTTATAAAGATCTGTGATTGAGATCTTATGCGCGATATTTATTGAGAAGTTTTCAACAAACATCTGGGCCAATTGAGAGAAGGAAAACAAAGAATGTTGAGGGATGTTATTGTACCAGTCCAAAGCGGGACCCGCTAGAGACATAGGAAAGGTACGGAGCATGAGTTCCTGATCCTGGACGATAAGGTAGCAAGCATGTTTGAATGCTCGCAGATGTTGTTGGGGGTCTTCCCGGCTATGAAATTTTGAGAATTTGGGAAGTTCCCATTGGGGAGGATAAGGCTTAAAAGCCACCGAAGGATGAATGGGTTCATTGCACACTTCTTCAAAGGAGTATGAAGGACGGGTTCCTTTTGTGGAGGCTTCCAAGTCTGCAATTTTCTTGAAGAGAATTTGAACTACGTCGGATTGGGGAGGAGGTACATTGGTATGTCCTACATAAGAAGCAAGTGGTGGATGTTGTTGAGATGTCAATGGGGGATTCATCTGTTGTTGGATAGGATGATAAGAGGAATAACCAGGTGTTCTGGGTGACACCGGGTGGGGTATTTGCTGTGAGGTAGCTTGCGTATAGGCAGGCTGTGAGATAATAAGTGGTTGAGAAAATATAGGTTGGGTGACGGATGGAACCTGTGATTGGTGGACTCCTATGTTTGTTGATTGAATAGGGACAGATTGAGGAACATGGGTGTTGGTTAGATTGGACATGTTGGGGAACAAGACCTGAAAGGGACCTTCTACCGCCGGATTTGGTACCAAGGGTGCCGATACTAGGGGATGGGCGAAGGTCGCAGTTGCTGGAATATTGGAAGAAAGATTCACTGGAGGACGAGAAGTAGGAACCAACTGACTAGCCGGAGGGGGTTGGCTCATGAAGAGGTACTGACCTTGAGACACAATGGAGGGCATAGACGAATTGACGGCAATGTGCGGGTGTGCAGACGCATTCATTATAGCCAGGGCAGAAGACCTCTCAGAGATGGGTTGTGGAATATTCGAGGTAACTGCAGTGTTAGGGATAGGTAAGACTAATTGAGAACTAGTCGACATGGTAGGTGGAAGAGAAAAGGGAGGCATAGGGGCTTCGCCCTTCTCCGTGGCTCGAGGCAAGAGAGATGGTGCAAACTGCTCTACAAGGGCCTGGGATGATCCACGAGGATAATTGTACACTTGTCGGATTGGTGGGTCTTGGTCAGATATTTGGATCGACTTGTGTACTAGGTAGTCCATGAGGGCTATTGGATTGCGATCGAGGAAGGCCTGAAATTCAGGATCTCCGCGAGGAACATACTCCGAGCCAGATGATATCTCGGAGGGACTAGGAGAAGCTGGACGTGATGGAGGTGCTTTGGTTTGATAGAAGGGATTATACGACCATGAGGGGGAACCAACTAACAGCGGTCCCGAGGAAGATGGGAGGGGTGCCGAAACATCCACGCTGGTGGTGATTTCGGAGGAAGAAGGAACCTGTTGGGCCATTTTCCTAGATTGTGACCGGGTGATAACCGTCATAAGCAAGCAAGAAAGAAGATTGTCCTAGCTAATGCACAAACAATTCAAGCAGCGCAAGTGATTATCTCCTTTAAATTTTGATGCTCTTAAGAAAAGAAAAAATGTTAGGGAAGGCTTTTTAGAACAGGAACTACTCAGATAGCCAAACTAAGGATGGTTTGGGTAATGTGTGGTGAGGAGTCCCGAAGGCACTTCAGTAAAAGACCGGTACGTGGCTTGATATAGGGGCCTACCCCCGCACTTCACACACCGCTGCGATAAGGGAGTCGGGTGCTTTGCCAATATATACCAAAATCTTCCGTGAATTTATAGCGCGGCCCGAGTACCGCGTAGGCTCTTCCTCTTGGATATCACTTCCAAGTAGGCGAGGCCAGGGAAGGAGTTTTGTTTAGATGCTTTATACCTAGTGATTTTGGCTTTGTGTGCAAGGGTGAAAAATAAAAATCAAATAGTGTCACTACCGATTTTGATCAATTCTCCAACCTAATTAAAACTAGATGAAAAAGCATGCAGCAATGACAAAGAAAAGGTTCTTTTTAAGCACTTAAAACGAAATGTTTGATTTCGATGAAGACAAGTCAAACAAGTTCTTTCCCAAATGCGATTAAGTTCCTTTTAAGCACCAAAAATTGAAGTGTTTGGATGTGATAGACAACCAACAAAGAAATCCTAAAAAAGGAGAAAACACCGTAAAAGAGGAATACCTGTAGATTTAGCTCTCCAAGGTGTGTGGACTTCAAAAAGCGCGTTGTTGAGCTCTTCCCCTCGAACAATCCCACGAACAAGCAAAGTGCTCCGCAAGAAAAGATCAAGCAAACAGCAAACAAGATCCGGAAAGATATATCCAGATAATGGTGAAACGAAAAATTTCTATTTTAAGAAAATAGAAAAATTTCCAGATAATGATTTCGCCTAAAAAGCAAGATTGAAATGATGAACAGAAATGCTCAAATAGGACAAATAGAAATCAGTGAAGAAAAGGAACAAAGTTCAAAACTAGAAAAGAAATGAACTTACCAATAAGGGACTTTGGTTAGGTCCCACCGGGCGTGCCAGAATGTAGATCAAGAATTTCGTGCTTGTTACCTGTCCAAGTTAATGTACCAAACTAAACACAAAAACCCTGAAAAACCTCAATGAAATCGATACCTGATGAAGATGTAGACGGATAAGGAAGCCGATGTAGACAAGACGGGCGCACACGAGCAATTCGCACAATAGATCCGAATAACCTGCAAAACACCGATGCTTGACAGAAAAAGACCACGTTAAAAGATATTTAAGTGGACTGCCCAAGAAGCGGGTCCGAGAAGCGATAAGCTTCCTCGGCGGATGTCAGTCCACGTTTTCAATTAAGAAAAGAAGCATACATGATAAAAGATGTAAATAAAGACTAGATTTTCTGATTGCAGTAATAAAACAGAAACTGAACAGCAGACAGAAAGTACAGAAAACAGGGAACTGGGAAATAATGCTGGATTTGTGTTACCTGTGACCTTTTACCTGTCTGCAGGGAAATCGGCGTCGACTGGGTAGAATCGGCGGCGACTGATGTGATCGGCGTCGACTGGGTAAGATCGGCGTCGACTGAAGGTAGACTGACCAATCAGGGACTGTGCGATGAGATTCGGGGATTGGAATATGAATGTGGTCTGCTGGATGTGCCGAAGATGGAGAGACACTGGAACAGAGTCACCAGATGATAGACGGTGGTGTGTGATGTTGATATGATACGGGCAGAGTAACGGTGCTCCTCTCAGGGATTGATTTGGACAGGATCTGCCCTAACTTGAGACAATTGATGCTAAAAAGATCTCTCTTTCTTGCAACCTGAATCTTTCTCGCTCTCTGTTCGTGCTTAAGTCTTTCTTTCGTCTCTCTTTTTCGGTCTCTTCACTCTCTTCGGTCCTTAGAACTGAGTTCTGGGCTTGCTTTTATAATCGGCGCCGCTCCTAGAAAATCGGCGCCGACCATATGGGTCGGCGCCGATCGCGGAAAAGACTCCCGAGGTGGCTAAAAATGATCGATTTCGAGAAAGATAAGACTTATCCCGACTATGGGAAAATATCCCGCTTAGGGAAGATTAAAGATAGATGTGATACATGGATAGAATAAATTTGGGGTGAATAAGTGATTAAGATGCATGGGAAGAAGCGTAATTAAATATTTAATATTTAATCACTCATGGGTAAGATGTGATGGGATGAATTAAATTTGGAATAAGTGATGCTGCATCTGAGGCATCAGTGTACACAATGAATGGCTTGCTCCAATCTGGATTCTTCAAAACAGGTGAAGACACCAGGGCTTCCTTCAGTTGTCCAAAAGCTTCATGCGCCTTATTTCCTGGTTCATAAGTAACATCCTTCTTCAAGAACTGGGTTAGTGGCTGTGCAATCTTTGAGAAATTCTTGATGAACCTTCTATAGTAACCCACATGGCCTAAAAATGATCTCAACTTACTTCTATTCATAGGAAATGGTAAATCTTTGATTTTTGAAACTTTATCAGGATCAGTACCAATACCATCTCTGGATACAACATGCCCTAACAAAACACCTTTAGAACATCCAAAGACACACTTTGTAGGGTTTAGTGAGGCTTGTGCTTCATCTAACCTTTGAAATGTTGTCTCCATCTGGTGCAGGTGGTCCAACTTGCTCCCATAGATGTAAAAATCATCCAGAAATACTCTGATGAAGGTCCCAATGTAGGGTTCGAACACCCTATTCATCAAACGCTGGAATGTTGCTGGAGCATTACACAACCCAAAAGGCATAACTCTATAAGCAAACGTTCCCCAAGGAGTGGTGAACGTGGTCTTCAGCTGATCTTTCTCTGCTATACGAACTTGGTTGTAGCCGCTATATCCATCAGCAAAACTATAGCACTCCTGGCCAGCTACTTCGTCCAAGATCTGATCTGAAAATGGAAGAGGGTAATGATCCTTCTTTGTTGCCTTATTGAGCTTCCTGTAATCAACACAAATGCGTAGCTTCCCATTCTTTTTTATTGAGATCACAATGGGAGAAACCCATTCTGAATTCTCCACAGCAAATATGAATCCTGCATCAAGCAACTTATCTATTTCTTCTTTTACAGTCTTGGAAAAATTAGGATTCATTCTATATGGCATTTGCTTTATGGGCTTAGCACCATCTACCAGCTCAATAGAATGTTCTACCCAACTTACTTGACGGAGTTCCTTGTAATCAAAAGTGAATAGGTGTATGTACCTTCGAAAGAGCTGGAGGTAGGATTCCTTCTCACTCTCCATCACAGCATCACCAATCTTTATTTGTTGGAGACGATCATCAACTTCTTCTTCAGATAATTTTATGGGGTCATGAGTTGGTGTGACTGGAAGGATATCCATGACTGAAACATCAACCTCACTTTCTTCATCTTCAGTGTCCACTTCACTGGTACTAGAGTAATCAGAGGATGTCCAATCATCAGTTTCATCACTTGAATCCACAGGTTCTGCCTTATGATGTCGAGGGATCACGTTTATCTTCACCCTCTCTCTACCACGTCCAAGTGTCATGAAACCTTCATTCCAGTAGTTTCTTGCATGAACTCTCCTTAGCCATGGTCTTCCCAGCAGCATTGGGTACGCAACAGTACCATTTTTCATCACCTGAAAGTCTACCACACATACAACACCCATAACAGATATTGCCACATTTGAAACTACACCTTCTGGTTTAGTTTTTCCCTTATTTAATGACCTTAACATAAGTGTTGAAGGGCGATCAATTTTTAAACCCAACATATTCATTACAGACTCGGTCATTACATTAACTGCAGCACCTCCATCAACTAAGACATCATGAATTGAAATACCATTACATAATACCTCAGCTTGTGGAGCATAGGGATCCGCCTCTGCCTCCAAAACAGGGACCTCAACCTCCTTCCTTCGTCGAGCATTGAGTCCACTTCGCAACTCCCGCCTCTTCTCAGAAGACATAGCCAAGAGTTGACCATATGTAATATTTGCAGGCCTTTTGGACAGATCTTCCAAGATGGAGTATGGTCCTTGCCCCTGTGAAATCAGAAAATCCTGCACACCCAACTTTCTTCTCCTATGTTTCTTACTAGTTTCTCCTTTCATCTTCTTAGGATCATTTCCATCTTGATTATCTTTTTCTTTCTTTCTTTTTGTTACAAACACATCTACTTCATTATTTCTGCTCTTATCTACTACATCAAAAGAATTCACAGGTGCTTTTCCTTTATCATTATCTCCTTTACCAGATGTAGAAGCTCTATCTGGACAATTATACTTATAATGACCCTTTTTATAACAACCATAACATACAACTTCAGAAATATTTCTTTTTGGACCTCTATCTCCTCCCTGAGAACTAAATTCCTTTCCTTGAAGAAGATTAATAGTTAACTGACCCATCTTTTTGAGCAGATCTTCATACTCAGTAGATGTACTAGGAGAAATATTTGTGCTCACCGGGAGTGGTTGTGGATTCTGGACCAAAGGTGCTGGTGTAGGCTCTACTTTAGCAACAATTTCTTTGGGCTCCTCTTCCATGCTTTCTTCTTGCCTTCTTGCAATCTCCTTTGCTTGTTCAATGGTAGCTGGGCGGTCATACTTCACTCGTTGTCTGATCTCTGGCTTCATCCCAAGAATGAAGTGCTTACAGAGGAGATTATCCACGCCATTCATCAACCCATCCGCTAATCCTTCCTTCCGGATCTGGGCATCGAGCTTCCTCCTTAGCTCTAGAACACGAGCATGATAATCCCTTATCTTCTCCTTCTCTCCTTGGGATAGCTTTGTGATCTCGATCATGAGATCTGCATATTTCTGTTGTTCACCAAATTCTTCAAGAAAACTTTCAGTTAATAAATCCCATGAATTTTTCACATTATCACCTAGTGTTTCAAACCACCTAAGTGCTGAACCATCCAAAAAGGTAGGAAAAAATTCAGTCCATTGTTCCCTTCTTATAAGGCCATTACAAATACAAGATCGTTTAAACTCTTGAATGAAAGAAGAAGCATCTTCATTAGATTGAGCTGAAAAAACAGGAATCTTTCCCATTTTCAAAAGTAACCACCGTGAAATACCAACCCACAAGTACAATCAACAAGACTTATGTGCACAAATAATTGGAATCACTATACTAGAAAGTGACTTTACACCTTTCTACAGTAAAATAGAAATGACCACGGTAAACTATGGTAAAACTTGACTTACTGCGGTAAAAACTGACTTTACTGTGGTAAACACTATTCACAGTAAAAAGTGAAGTTACTGCGGTAAATACTATTCACGGTAAAAAGTGACTTTACTGTGGTAAAATACTATTCACAGCAAAAATGACTTTACCATGGTAACTACTATTCATGGCAAAAATGACTTTACCATGGTAACTACTATGCACAGTAAAAACAAGGTTACCCTCCAATTGATTTTTGACTAAGTGGGAATATCTCTCCAGAAAATCCACCAACGAGGAATGGTCCCGGCAACGGAACCAAAATGTCATCACCAATCCGGCACTATGATAATTCTTCACCAGGAACTCCTCGTGCTATGATTATTTACTAATGCACAGCCTTTAGTTTGGTGGATGTAATCTGGAAACAAAACAACAACATAACACAAGAATACCATCGACTATGATAAGACAGAATGATGACAAATCTGAAATATCAAAGTAAATTATAATATTAACATGAAATTGTTACAATCTCACCCATGAGGTACTTCAAGTGTTATTGACTTCACTTGCCTTCCACCAAGACTATGGGAGAAACTTTACAATTACACCTCTTAATGGCTTCTTCAACACACCTTTAACTGATGGCTTCCTTTGCACACTTCCTACAATATTTCTCACTACTTCCTTCTATGCTAAATGAGGGGGGTGGCCTCTCTATTTATAGAACTTCCAGGCTTATCCATCTTATCTCTAAGATAGGATAAGAAATCCACTCTGACGAATCATATTCCATACCTTAACTCTTATCTGTACATGTAAGCTTATCTTTTAAGATAAGATAAACCTTATCATTTTACATGGGTTCCACATTTTTAGACTTTTTACAAATAAAATACACAAAATATTTATGACCTCACTCCTTGTCCTTATTACCAATATAATATTTCTAATTCCTAATCATGTAGACCCTACTTCTCTAATTACCCAAACTTTGACATTTTAACATTACCGGACCACTTACGACAAATATTTACTTTTTACAACATTCCTATTGTACTTTGACTGTTACCGTACTCCACATTATTGGCGGCACCATACTGACGGCGCCGTTATCTTCTATCAGACGCTACTACTAATTATACTTAACAACATCCTATTCCTAATACATACATTAATGAAATAGAAATTACGGAGGAAAATTTTAGTGTCGACAGGCTCCTTAAGCTGAATACGCCAAGGTAGCCTTGAAAGCATAGTGTTTTGGAACCAAAATCTTGGTCCAAGCTTCAGTGGTCGCTGTCCCTTTTGGACATGTTAAACATGAGAAATAGTGCCAGTCTGAGAACATTTGGCTACGTGGAGGCTTCATTTTACTGACTCCTACACTCCCACGTATTACCCCGTCCGGCTTGTGGGAATAGGACAATGAGAGAATCCAGAATATGCCACCTTCGACGAGAGGATTTTGTAGGGCCTACTAAAATTTGTAGCCTAATCGAGAGCTTTTGTTTCATTGAACCCTATAAAACTAACCTAAATATTTTGAGTCCTATTCATCCTGTTCTCTCAACATTCTATTTCTCACATATAGAAATGTATTTCTTCTTAAGTAGCCCTGAGCTTAAAAAAAAACGTCATTATCTTCTAACACTGATTTCTCAAATATCAATACTTAGAGATGTTTTTTGTTGAGTATGATACTTTTGGGGCCCTCTAAGAACTCGTCCTGGTTTTCTCCCTCTCTTGAAGTCTGAATGTCCTAGCAAAATTAATGAAAATAGTGTAGTTGAGTCATGTGTCCTTAAGCATTATCAGATGTTGTATTTTAAGCAAATGGAAGCTTGTGGGCCAAACCAACTACAAAAAAGTCCTTTGAATGGTTTGGATCCTTCCACTGCTTCCCATCTTTTCCTTTTCTTTGTCCTTGAGAAATACAGTTTAAGTCTACCTTCCAGATGGAAGATTTTGGGTATGCCAACACATCAAAATACAGGTTATGGAGGATATTTTTCTTTCAAGGCATTTCTAATGTACTTGAAAAGGCATACGCTTATCTTCGACATAGTTGATTTTCTTCAGACTTCATGGCACCTAGAGAGTCATCGGAACTAAGAGCTTATATGGCCTTCTCTACAAACAACCTTGGTTTTCTCCCTTTCCATTCTAGTTCTCTTCATGGACCTATTGTTTGTAAACAAGAAATAGTGCCGTCTGAGTCAGTGTATGGTTGTCAGATGCGATATTTTACAAATTGGAAGCTTGGGAACCAAACCAACTACAACACATTCAAATGTGGAAAGAATGTTATTGGAGGCTTTTTTTTTGTTCCCTATGCTCCCCGTGCTCTTGGGCTACCTTGTCTGGGCAGTAGTGATTAAGAGCCCTGAGAAAAACACACCAATATCTTCGACGGTGATTTCTCAGACTCCGTGGCACCTAGACATGTCTCGTTAGATCCAAGAGCTCCATGTTAAGGCCCTCTATGAAATTCTCTCGTAGTTTTCTCCATTACATTTGGTTCTCTCACTGTCCTATTGTTTGTAAACGTGAGAAATAGTGTAGTCTGAGTCAGCTAAGGGATGCCAGATGCTGTATTTTACAAACGGAAGCTCATGGGACTGAACCAACTATGTACAACACATCCAGGTGGCCTGGTGAATGCTAGTGGAGGATTCATTTTTGGTTCCCTAATGATCCTCGTGCTTTGAGCTACCTCGTCTTCCGGGTGTAGTCGCTTAAGAGCCCTGAGGCCAAAACATGCCATATCTTCGACAGGTGATTTCTTACAGACTCCATGGCACCTAGAGATGTCTCGTCAAATACAAGACCTCCATGTCAAGGTCCCTCTATGAAAATTCTCTTGTAGTTTTAATCCACTCAATTTATGGTTCTCTCAATGTCCTATTGTTTGTAAACACAGAAATAGTGTAGTTTGAGTCAGTGTAGGGCTGCCAGATGCTGTATTTTGCAAACAGAAGCTTCATGACCAAACCAACTATGCCAACATGTCGGGATGGCTATGGTGAATGCTAGTGGAGGATTTTTTTGGTTCCCTACGCTCCCATGTGCTTCTCAAGCTACCCCGTCCGGGCATAGTCACTTAAGAGCCCTGAGGCCCAAACACGCCATATCTTCGACGGGTGATTTCTCAGACTCTGTGGCACCTAAGACATTTCGTTAGATCCAAGACCTCCATGTTAAGACTTACTCTACAAATCATCTCTTGGTTTTCTCCAGTAAACTCCATCTTGGTTCTCTCGCTGTCCTATCGTTTGTAAACGTGAGAAATGGTACAATTTGAATCAGTATAGGGTTGTCAGATGTTGTATTTTACAAACAGAAGCTCACGGGACCTGAACCAACTATGCCAACACATCCAAATGGCCTGGTGAATTTTCTATTGGAGACTTATTTTTATTCCCTATGCTCCCTATGCTCTTGGGCTACCCATCCAGGCGTAGTCCCTTAAGAGCCATGAGGCCCAAACACGTCATATCTTTGACATGGTGATTTCTCAGACTCCGTGGCATATAGAGATGTCTCATTTGAAACTAAGACCTCTACCATTAGGGACTCTCTATGAAATCCTTTTGTGTTTTTCTCCATCTCCATTTGAAAGCTCTCATGTCCTATTGTTTGTAAATGACAATGAAATAGTGTACTCTGAGTCAGTGTAGGGCTGCCAGATGCTGTAGTTTTGCAAACATCTCCAAGCTTGTGGGACCAATCCAACTATGTCAACACATCAGTGTGGCTAGGTGAATGTATGGAAGGCTTTTTTTTGTTCCATATGCTCCCCATGCTCTTCGGGCTACCTCGTCCGGGCGTAGTCCCTTAAGAGCCCTGAGGCCCAAACACGCCATATCTTCGACATGTGATTACTCAGAATCCATGGCACCTAGAGATGTCTCGTTAGATCCAAACCTCCATGTCAGGACCCTCTACGAAACCATCTCATGGTTTTCTCCATCTCCATCTGGTTCTCTCATTGTCTTATTGTTTGCAAACATGAAAATAGTGCAGTCTTTGAGTTAGTGTAGGGCTGCCAATGCTAATGTAGTTTGCAAACAGAAGCTCGTGGGACCGAACCAACTACGCCAACACATTAGGGTGGCCAGGTGAATACTAGTGGAGGCTTTGTTTTGGTTCCCTATGCTCCCCGTGCTTTCATGCTACCTACCATCTTGGCGTAGTCACTTAAGAGCCCTGAGACCAAAACAATATAATATCTTCGACAGGTGATTTCTCAGACTCTGTGGCACCTAGAGACGTATCTCATTTAGATCCAAGAGCTCCATGTTAGGGCCCTCTATGAAATTCCTCTCAGGTTTTTCTTGCTCTCCATCCGGTTCTCTCGCTGTCCTATTGTTTGTAAACACGAGAAATAGTGCAGTCTAAGTCAATTTACGGCTACCAGAGGTTGTATTTTACAAGCGGAAGCTCATGGGACCGAACCAACTACGCCAACACGTTGGGGTGGCCTAGTGAATGCTAGTGGAGGCTTCATTTTGGTTCCCTACCCTCCCATGCTTTCTCGAGCTACCCTGTTCCAAGCGTAGTCCCTTGAAGATCCCTTAGGCCCAAAATGCAATATCTTCGACATGTGATTTCTCAGACTCTGTGGCTACCTAGAGATGTACCTCATTAGATTTGAGAGCTCCACGTCGGGGCCCTCTATGAAAATCCTCTCATGGTTTTCTCATCACCAGAAATCCTATTATTTGTTAAGCATATTTGAATTCAATTGTCCTAGGAAACATGTTAAGATGAGATGTTCATACAATATATTGGTGAAATGAGAATTGTAATAAGATATTTTTCATACAATATAGGTGGTGAAATGAGAATTTCTTGAACTAATTGTTCCTTTCTAATATTTAATTTTCCTTAGCTTCTCTTGGCTTCGAAGAATAATAAATTCTCTACTAACAGTGCCAACCACATGAAGGTGGAAGCTTTTTTGGCACCACTAACCTACATAAACATGTTAGTAAGCAATTAAATAGAATTTTAAATCCTACAAAATTTAAACAAAATCATTAAAGTAAATATTCAAATTAAATTCATGAAGAACATACCTTTGAAAATCCAATTCAATTAACCGCAAGGATCAACTCTACTCTTGATAGTAGCAAGAATTGCTTCATGATCTGATTCACAAACCTTCCACATGATTCTTGTTTAATGGCCTACCTCGATATTTTATCAATTTAATATTTTTTGTAAGAACCAAATGTGAATAGTGAAGTATCTTTCGATGTATTTCATAGTCTTCAAACAACCAAGTATTTGATTTTTTGATAGGATATCATGTCGAAGCCAAGTTCCAGTGACTACCATTGATCCAGTGAAATACTCAAGGCCTTTCACCATCAGTGACTGTGGAAGTCAATTTTTTCTCCTCTACACAATGAGACAAGAAGTAGTTCGTTCCCTTTTCATTAAATTCTGTTGCAATAACTGTAAAAATATGCCCTACATCACAAAGTAAAACTCAATTCAAATTTAAAATACATTAAGAGTTGATCATTTAATAATTTATAAATTGTAAAACATGACATGTACATATGTACCTTGTTGTACTAAATCAAAGACTTGGTCAAAGTTAGGTGATGTTGTCATATGATCGGAAGACACTGCAAGTTGTAATGCTCGTGGAACTTGATATGTGTCGAGTGGAATTAGAGGTCTACAAATCCATTCGTCCACCCATTATTATGACTCACATTCATTCCACATTAAATCAATGCATGATATACAAAAACATGCCATGCACCTAGTATAAATAGTCCAAGAACTTGCATTTGAACTATAGAATGAGTGCATATCACTTGATCCTGCAACTATCATACAATCTTCATAGCTTGTCAAATGTTGTTCCTCTATCAACTAGAAATATCTATGAACCGTTGAACTCTCTTGAGATTCATGGGCCCATGTTCTTGACACACCAATCAATAATGCTTCTTACATCTTGTAAATTTAGCACCATCCTTGAACTTTAACTCTTCTCTTGCAAGTGATCTTTTCACACATGCTCCTGCACCACCATGCTCTCCTTTCCCATGTCCTACCTCAGTAAAATTCCAAATATGTTGTACACTTGCTTCTTTGTGCATCCTTAATTAGCCAATAAAACATCTGTACATTCTTGAATTGTGATGTGCAGTTGTCTCAACTTACAAATGTAATGTTGATTTAAAAAATGTTCCTCTCATTCAAGTTCACATAAAACACCTAGAAACAACCTTGTACATATTTTGTAGAATGTGTCTGAATCATCATTGATGTAGAAATGATACTCTCTTAATATTTTTTTATCTTGCTAGTGCTTTCTGAAGATTGCATGAATGTTATATGCATGAAAATAACAACTTGCACTAAGTTATAATATTGAGACTAAACCTCCATTTGTGGCTACAATGTGTAATTCTCTGTGAATTCAACTACTGAAACAATAGTGCCAAGTGGGAATGTGTCCTTTCTTAACTTGAATTTTTCATCCAACCATCGAGCTCTATGTGTGTGCCTTGCATACTCATAAACAATTTCCTCTTGAATTTGACCATATATTCTGATACAGGTAATTGTTCTGTAACAAGCTCACACCTCTTAGATTATTTTCCATATTTTAATTGATATGCCACCAATTTATATTTGCTAAAACCAACCAATTATTTTCCTATTGAATGCCTTACTCTCCTCATGGATACAAATTTTCAATTTTGGCAAGCCACCACATACATTGCACGTTCCATCCAAACATGCTTTGTTATAAAAACATTGTCCAGTTGATTTTTCACAAAATATTGTAGGAATAAATTCCCTTGAAGATTTTGTGGGACATTTAATCCACACTCCTGTAACATGATGTCAGTATGCAAAACACAACGTATTTGACAAAAAAACATCATAATGCATTGAAAATTCAACATGATGCTTGCAACAACAAGTGGTACGCGAGTGATTGATTTCACATAAAAGGGTTTTCTCATTTCAAAGAATCTTTTGCTAATGTTAATTTGTGGATTTTCATTCTTAAACTTAGAGAACAATTGTGTTTGAGTCATATCTAAGAAATATTTTGCACATCATTTCATGATTACGAGAACCTATTCTTCTTTTTACTGTATCTCTTCTATTCGGTGACACACTTGTGTTCTCATTCCAAAACTTTACAATTAATTCTTTTAGAATATCATATGTACATTCTTGTCTTTTCTGTGGAAGTCTGCTAGAGAAAGCCCAATAGTCAGTGTTATTGACTGACTTCAAGACTTTTGCTATCTCTCATATTGATTTCATTAGTTCTTTTTTTTCTGTTTACCTTTAAAGCTTATTTGTTTTTATAATCAAAACATTTATTAAATACCTTTTTTATCACTTACTATAGGTAATTAGTAAGTGCATGCAGTGTAACATTACTATCTTTGGTGTGTATTGTTGAAAACTTACAGTATGGTATGCTTTATGTATGTTTTCAACAATTGCCACGCATTTTGATCAATCAAGCATTAGATGCTTCTTAACCCTAGGGTCTTCATTATAGGTCTCATCTTAATTAATTTCATCAATGTAATCAAATAATTGACATCTTTGTTTTTCATTTAAATTCTCAAAGTAATTATCCCAAATTCCACTATACTTTTCTTCTCGCATTTCTTTCAGACATTTTGTTAGGCATTGAGTTTTATAATGTTGTCATCAATTTCAATTAAGTGAATTGGATTTCTTTAAAAAATGGAAGGAGATGTTCTTAGAGGTGAATATTCAACCTACAGATGGTTAATTTCTAGATTCAGTGTTTTCATATAAATTTTAGGATTAACATTCCACCCCGATTCTCAGGTAAAGGTTCAACATTTGGATTCTTAGGTAAAGGTTCAAAATTGGATTCATATCAATTTTTTCATCCATACCAACATTATCATTCAATTGCAAAATTATTATTCAGTTAGGGGTAGGTATTCTTCAAGTTACTCTACATATTATATTATGTGGCCCATTGGGCACCCCAATCTCTGAAAAGACAATCAAAAGAAGGATATTTCCATACATGATTTTCTCCCCATATTACACAACATCGATAATGTCTTCTACTATAAAAGCTGAGATGTTATAGATGGTTCTTTCAGCTATCCTTCTACATACATTTTGTAGACACCAAATTTGGGTCACACTCACCTTGGTCCCTCATCAAATAATCCTCGACCAATAGGTACCCTTCATCACTTTCACCTAGGCCATGGCCCCCTTCACCAAACTAGTATTAATTTAATTATTTTAATTAAATTAATGCTTTACCCTCACTGTATTTATTATTTAAATATCTTATTTAAATAATATCTACACATATAGTTCACTTACACACCTCATCAAGCTGACCTCACCCTAAGACCTATTCTTAGTAAGTTGCCATAACTAATTAAGACTTATCCAAACCCTAAAAATCAATACCTACACTCCCTCTAACCACATTCCTGCATGCTCACAAGAAGCTCCCAGTCTAATCCACGAGATAACAACATAAGATCTGAGGAAATAAAAAGGATCTCCCCTAATTTTAGTAACCCTATAAAATCCCACCTTGACCAACGTTGGTTACCCCTAACCGCCACCGGTTAAGCTGGAACGCCATCAGTTTCCACCTTTTTAACTCCCAAAACAACCTTATTCTCAAGGTTGGCAAAAAGCATTGGGAGCAAGAAAGTTTTATGAGAAAGAACAAGATCTCCAAAGAGATAGCACATCTTCTGAGAGCCAATTCTAGCAAGAACTCACATCCAAAGAAGGGGATCTAAACATCTTCTCCTACAGACAGTCATCCTAGCCACATTCGGATTCTACCCAAGAAAAAGAGGAGTGTGTATGCAGCCCATGCAAAAGCTCCATCTCCTGTTGGTGATCACTTTTAACCTCCAAAACTCATCATCAACACCTCCATCCTTCACACACAGACTTCCAGAAACAAACATCCAAGTAAGTATAATATCATACTTCCCTAGTTAATTTCATTTCATCATTGTTTTACCACCTATTGTCCATCTTGCTCCTTATTGACCATCTCCAACAATTTGTACCTTCATAGACCCATCAAAACCTCAAAAATCCCACCCTTGTCACCTAATACCTCCTCCCAACCACACTAAATCCTTTTTGCAATTACAAAGGGGACCAAAAGCCCCGTTCTGTGACATTCGCAGATCTCCGACAGTAACCGATGCCAGTTGTCTCCTAACCACGATCAATCACCCCTAGACCGATGCCAGTCTCTGTGTTTTCCCACATAGCCTTAAGAAGAGACCTATCCACCCCATTTTACCTCTACCCTCCCTCACCTGTGACCTATCAGACCTGCAAGACTCAGAACCAACCCTTTGACCTGTGGATTCTATTCTAGCCTAGCCTGTTAGATTAGATCTATTTCTTATTGTGTTTTAAGTGAGATACCTAAATCATTTTAAAATACAATAGGATTTACTTTATTTTACCAACATTAATTGTGTTTAAAATAGTGGACTGACAGCCATCTAGGAAGTGTCACACTTCCCAGATCTAGCTCATGCTAGGTAGTTCACTACCTCTATTGTTTAATGCTTTCTAGTGGTCTTGTTTTCCATTACAGGTAGTTCCTCCTAGCCAAAAGGAAACTCTCACAGTTAGCTATGGATTCAGAAGTCATACGCACGCAACAACCCATCAACCAACATTTGAACAGGTATTCCTCCTACGCCCGTTACCCTATTTGTTTTGTCAACCATTCAAAGGAACAATCTAAGAAAAAGGTGAAACATTTTGACATGCCTGGTGGGACCCATCTGAGGTTCCTTGCATTTCATTCATTCCTACGAAAAAGTTGTGTGTTTGTTTGCCTTCTAAAGTGTACACACTAATTTTCTTCCCTGGTAATCCACTCCTTTTTATTTTCTCTAAAGGAAACTTTTCTTTTGGTGTATTTAAAAGGAATCATCTCTTCATGTTTTCAGAATTTTAGTGAAAGAGCATCCCTCTTCCTTTTCATATATTTTTGTCATCGAATATCATACTTTCAATTTGGGTTTAAAATCAAGTGCATTTCATTCTGATTTTTTGCATTAGCTCACATTAATTGTGGGAAACCTATACGCTGGAAGTCATTACCAACTGATGGTTGAAAAATTTGAATAGTAGAAAAGCATTTCTATCCTTTTCTCTTTCTTTGAGTCTTACTAAACCGCACAAAAATTCAAAATACATACATTCTTAAACAACATCTTACCTGGAAGAAGATGTAGGTGATCACATGATCATGGCACAGTGGGCACCCAACTTGCTACTCTTTCAAGTTATACTTTATAGCATAGCCCACCCCCACATAACAAACCTGAAACCTCACCCTTTAGATCTCCTTCTTTATAGGAAGCCATCCTCACCGAAAAAATCTACTTCACAATTCATGTGTCAATTCATTCTAAATAGCATAAGCTGAACAAACATAATAGAATAGGCACTTTAGGATCATTCTTTCTTAGTGTTCTGTCTTGATTTACATTTTGAGGTGAGAGCTTTCGATCATTATTTTTGCATTTCCTTGCACACTCCTCATCATAGCTGGTGTATTCTGGCTCCAACTAAGTGTGTCATGGGCCATATCACCATCATTCCCATAGTTCTGGGTCTGATTCCACATTTCAAATTCTAATTCATAACCACTCTTTTCTTATCACTATTTCAATTTCACAGTAACCATCATCAGTTACCTCTGACTGCCATCGATTACACTCAATCGATCAGTTCTAGGTCCTTTTGCTAACCTATTCAAAAGTACAGTTCTCACTTCACTTTGGTCTCCATTTCCCATAGTCTCTATTACTGTCACCTTTTCCATTAACGTTTTACACATCCCCATGATTTGACATACTTTTCAGATTTGTACCTTCTGCCTCATTGATTACTCACTGCCTATTTCCTACAGTGGACCGAAAACGGTTTACCCCTGCCTGATAGTGGTTTTCCCTAGCTGGCATCAGTCATACCTATTTCACATTCTTCTCACCATTTGCTACTTCATCCATTTTTTATCACCAGATTTACCTATTCCTACTATTCTCTATATTATTTATAGAGAAATAACCCCACCTGATCAGTACTGGTTCACATGGTACTAACCTGAAGACAAGTGAATGCCCTCATGTTCCATGCCAGTTACCAACCACTCCCACCTAGTCCTTCACCACCCTCTATTCTATCACTAAGCCATGGATCCCATCTAGCCTACCAATATCACTACCGGAGATGAGGAGTTCACACGACTCCTTGACCAAAACCCTGTTGCCTTGCATTTTTTACCTCTCCCATTCGTCCACTTGAGATTCCTTGGGTCAATTGATATATGGCATGCCCATATCTATCCCCCCAACACTTGCACCCACTTCTTCCTTAATCCCATCTGAGGCTCCGTGCTACCCACTCCCACTTTACCCCCAGTCGTTTTACAGTTAGGTCCTATACCCTCCTTGACTACCGCATCTGTTACTCTATAGCATCCATTACATCTACCATACCCTCAGTGACTACCCCAAATACAACCTCGTCTACCCCTCATGTCTCACACATACCCATAGCTACATTCCCACCTCCAATGTTGGTGACCCCTACCCCAATTTCAGAATGTAGCTCTTTCCATTCCATAATCACTTAGCCCCTGTTTTCCACTAGGATTACCACTACACTTCCTCCACCTCCCATATACATACTACCAAAAACCACCTGTTTCATCTATTTTCATTCTAGGTATGTACCCCCTTTTTCATTGCCTTCTTCTCTCGCCACCTTACATGGCAGCCCCATATACTGGAATGTCACACCCATTGGATACACCCAAAATCAACCTCCTCACACTATAGGAGGCATCCAATCATCACAACCCACCAATGACCTAATTAGATTGATGATGGATAAGATGCAAACACTAGAGGCATTGGTTTCTGGCTCCCACAACACTCTCACTTAGGATGAGATTTACAACGAGCCTATGCACCCATCCATTCCCATCAATTCATACCCTATGCATTGGGAAATGCCTAAATTCAACCGCTTCAATAGTAAGGAAGACCCACAATAGCATTTGCACTCATTTAAACATGGATGTTATTTGATTGCTCATGATGATGCCTTACTTTTGAGAACTTTTCCCATGTCCCTCACTGGACCACATTAGACTGGTATAGTGGGTTACCTAAATGGTCTTCCATTGGGGAGTTTTCATTTAATCAGGAAGCCCAAACTTTCTTGGATCATTTCTTGATATCAACTTATTGTTAAGACTTGGTTACCATGAACGGATCTATATTCCACACGTCAATATGAGGATGAGGTCTATCATAGATTTTGTCACTCGCTGGCGTAGCCTGATCAATCAACTTACCTTTCAACTACCACAAACTGAACTCATAGAGCTCTTCACTCGAGCTTGCCTAGACATATCTCCCCAACCTTGTAGGTGCAAACTTTTAGAACATTCGATGAGGCATTTACTATGACACAAAAGCTAGAGATTGTGATATTGAAGAGATGAAAATCTAATTACGAAATAAGAATTTGGTAATTTAAGTCACCCTAAACCTCTTCTTCTTCTGAAACCACAAGGAACTAATTACTCAAAGGATAAAGGATATGCACTAACTCAGTGGTACACTAAGGCTGGCCTAGCTCATCCATCCAATGAGGCCACACCCTCATCTAATCTATCACCCATACAGGCTTTTACGATTCAGACAAGAGCAAGTGAAAAAATATACCCCAATTGGGGAATTGCACTCTTCTATTTTAGAAAAGCCCTACATCAAATCTAGTGCATCATCACCCTTCCACCCATAAAACCACACACTGGTTTAAGACCCTACTTGCCCTGATGCCTGCAGTGGTATAAGGAACAATATTTCTGTAACTATCACCGAGTAAAGGGTCATAGTAATGACAACTACATCACTTTTAAGAATATTGTCCAGGAATAGTATTTAAAGTGAGTTTTGACTGTGGTTAATCCCAACGCCATCCCTAAATCAAAATAAATACAAATCTTTAGGTGAAAATTTCCCAATCATTTCAGGCCAATCAAACCGGTGAACATCCACTCATGATACCCATACCCGTTCATTTTTAGAAGGTACCTGTCGCATTCAATTACCTCACATTTGGGTCGGGAAAATCCTAGCCCGAAATCTCCTTCCATTTGGAACCAACCAATCACCCTTTTCACCAATAGAAGAACACTCTGTTGATGCATTCCTCATCACCTACGAGGAGTCTTCTGCTAGCATTTTTCATTTAAAATGTCCATATCATTAGGTGAACGTCATCTCACTTAGGTGAGATCGTTGTCATTGTGGGTTTATAAACCCTCTTACATAGTATCATGTCAAGTGGATCTTGTGGATCAACACATGCACTCTTCAGTGTTCATATCGTGAGTTTTTACGGCTTTCTAAATGATATTCCTCCTCTTACTCAGTTGTCATGTGCAGCATAATGGATATTCTGATCATGCTCTTATTACACCCCATTTGATTTGGGAATCATTCCTCTTAACCTAGGTTTTATCATGGTTCATTTGGTCATGTTCGAGTTTAGTGCTCACTTGACCTGATCGAGTCTCTATGCTACCGTTTGCACATGTGATGATTTTCAACTCGCCTTGCTCATGATTTGAATTGGTCTACTTCAAAATTGGCTTGGTCTGGCACTCCTTGGGTATTGCATTAGATCTTTTGCTTCAGGGTAATATTGTGTTTGAGTTCCATCATTATCCTTGACCATTCGAGATGTGTTTAAGAGGCTTGTTTTATGTTTCCGTTCACTCATTCCAACTCGTGTATACCTCCAACTCCATTTGCCTTTGATATGTACCTTCTTAGCTTGACCTGTTGTGATGATCATCCCATGCTACCTTGCATTGTAGTCTTTAGCTAATTCTACAGTGTCCCCAGGTGGATTTACGACCCCATCTGGGAGGTTTAAAAGTTTGGGCATTTTCATTTGGAACCATGTTAGACTACGTTTGGAAGTTATGCCCTAGCTCATCCATTTTCTTGACTCATGCTAAGGTTTTAAGCTCATTCGCATCCTCTATAGCTCAAGTACCTCATTAGATTGGTTATTCGTGCTTGTTTTTGGGCATAACTCATGTTTGAAGGTGTTTCATTGTTTTCATATGCTTCTGCCCTTCGATGGTTTAGCTAAGTTACAGTAACTTTGAACATCCCATCGCTACTCTGTTTGAGCTCTGTACAGACCTACACTTTGGCACAACACTTGGTGGTAGCTTTACTTTTGTTGCATGTGCAACTGTTGTAAGCCTTGAATGACTCACGTCTTCACTCTCTAAAGGTGATGTCCTTGGTTTGATATTGGCAAGCTGTGTGTGGTTTAGTTTCAGGCTCACCTAACCTTTGTTGATCTCAGTGTTTGTGTTCATCTCTGGCTCCTTCACTTGAGTTTCAGATCCAACTCGGGCCTCTAATCATGACTGCCTTCCCAACACTCCTCAGCCATTTCAACTCTTCAAACTCAATGGTTAGGAAACACAACCCAACTCAACGGCTCCACCATTTCACCTCTACGAGACCTGCAACATGCACTACCTCTACCTCGGACTCTATAGTTACACCTTCAAGGGGAATCTTTTGGCCCACAACCTCTAATTCTAGCATCTGCCAAACTTCTGGAACCCATTGCTCTCATCTGACAACGTGGCCTTAACTCCTGACCTGGTCACTGCACCGGCCCATGCACTCTGTCTTATGACCTCAACTCGGTTCCATCTGCATGGTTTGACACCTCTAGATCATCATGGGCCCCATGCATCCCTTTTAGACATTGTTTGGTCTGCAGCTCCAGTTAAAACAATCCCTCAGTAATTTTTAATGTTTTAAGGAAAAAAAAATAAAACATTCCTTTCATGGCATTGTAATATTTTTGCAAGGTTCCAATTTTGCTTGTATCATTCCCTTCCTACGCATGTCGAAGATGGAGGGCGAGGTCTAGGGTTGGTAGGAGGCTAATCCCCCCTCGCAAGAAAAACAAACCCTACCTAAAATTTGATGCCATTTCTAACGAGTAGTCACACGACACCCTTTGCACCCATTTCGGGCATTTTTTAATGCAGTTTGTAGCATTTATATGGCTTTTTCCATCAGTTGCGGGAATCGTATTCAATGCGATAACTTTTGACTCGCAGCTTTTTTTTAGTGCTTCCTTAGTCAAAGTTGCATGATTTTTCACACTTTACGTGATGGAATTATCAATTTTTGTAAACACACTACTTTATAAAGTGCCACATTCTAGGGGGTTGACTAGTACTCTTGGGTTTTCACATGCAGACGCATTATCGGCCGAGTCCGACGTCTTGCTTTTGTGCACCTTGCACTTTTGATTTCACATCATGGAGAGTGCTCTTTCTAGACTTGAGCATTGTAGGATCACTTTACAGCCTCCACCACTTCTCACCGGTAGAGGGAACTATTCAGCTTGGCGTGCTTCCATGGAATGTTACTTCGCCCATGAGGGTCTTTCACCCTTCTTACTTGGGCTAGTTCCTGCACCCACTGATCATCATCATCTAGAGGACTTCCTCGACACTTGTGACCACATCTTTGGTCACATGATGATGCATGTCTCTCATTCTCTCTGGTTTCACGTGGTAGACTCAGATCCACCTCACCATGTCTGGAGCATTCTTCAGTCCCTCTATGGAGACCCTTCACATTCTGTCACCATTGTTGCTACTACTGATTCAGTTGTCTCCTCTATTTCTTCATGTGATGATAGTTCCACTGACATAGACTCGCTTGGTTCTACTTCTGATGATGAGGATTGTGCACCTAGTTTTGATGTTGAGAGTACTACAAAGGACTCTTCTCCTCCTCTCACTATTCAAGAGAGTGTTGACACTTCCCACATCTCATCAGATATCGAGAAGTCTCCTACTAAGCCTCATATAGTCATCACACTGATCTCTTTTCCACTTCCTAGTGTGTGAGGCCCCTTTCACTACTCTACCTTCATTAGATGACTCATACCTATCTGACATTTCTCTTGTATTTGTTGAGCCCCCTCATTGGGACGAGTATCTGCCTGACCTTAGTCATCTTTTCACAAAGTCTACTTGTGATGCACTACAGGTCCCTCATCCATCTATAGGTGTTTCAGAAGGAGTTCATCATCTCTGTTGTTGGGAGTACCCCTTCTAGGGACTCATATCACTTCCACATTTCCAGAGACATTCATTGATCCACCCTCAACTGTGGATCCCTTTTCTGTTGTGGATGATGTTTTGTTCCATTCACATCACTTGGACATCCTTTATATGGGTGTTCCTATTTTTCACTCTGACAGTTCTATGCACACGTGGCATTACCTTCGGTTCCTTGGCACTCACTCGCTAGACCTATGTCACACTTGGGTGGACCAGACTCAGAGTTCTTCATGCTGCTGCCTTTGGTTTCCTTTGCGGAGTGGGTAGACTTCCAACAATCCATTTCTTATCCTTCCTAAGGGCAGGCACATAGTTCATTGTGGGTGGCTCTTCTTCAGTCCAGAGGCAGAGGATCTCATCATCAACATTCTTCTGGGAGACTTCTTAGAGCTGCAGAGTTCAGATCTATCCATGGCATCTTCTACATTCCTCTCATCTCCCTCTTCTTCTCTCTTCTTATTCTTTCTGAGAGATTTCCCTTTTGTACATGGGTACCCTTTCAGGCTCGTCTATGGCTGGGACCCATTTTGGCATCTTTCTTAGATTAGAGAGTGTGTTTTTCTCTTAGTGGTGGATGTTTTTCCCACTGGGTTTTCCTTCACTACTTGGGATCTTTTTCTTGTACGTGGGTACCTCATCAGGCTTTGTGCCAGGACCCATTTCTCATTTCTGACTTTTCCACCTCATCCTAAGTTATGATGAAGGGGAGGTGTTGGTGTGTGCTATTTTCCACATCATTAGGTGAGTCATCTCACTTAGGTGAGATCGTAGGTCCACGTGTCATTTAGGGGTCATTATGAGATTCTCTTACGTGTCAGTACGTTAGTGCGTCATATGCATCATTGGGAGTTACACTTCTATTCTAGGAATGTAACTCCCCCTCTCCACTCGAGTTGGCATGACTGCAGCATTGGGGGTTACTCAGCACCTCCTATATGTACACCCCATTTGGATCTATGAGATAGAGGAGAGTTTTGTGGCTTATTGATGTTCTGCCCATTTGTCAAATCTTTGTATGCACACTCAGTTGATGCTCGCTTCTCCCAAGATATCTTCACACTTCCGTTCACATGTCCGTTGATGTGCATGTTGTCCCTTGTGATCCTCACTTACAAGTTTTAAACCCTCTTTCAAAAGCCATAGTAGGCTCTATTTTCTAATAGTTGGACTATTTCTCTATTAACTCCACTTTCAGGTACTCTTAATTTTTTTTCCACCTCATTTTTTAAATCAAAATTCCCAATTCTTTAGCCAATATATGATCCTGTAGCTGTGGGAAATGGAGATAAACCCTTAAAAGTTCATCCCACTATCTACATGGACTCATGTGTTGTCTCATTCTTTAGATGCATATAAGTTCACTAATTATTTTGTTATACCTCTTCTACATGAATTTTACCCACAAGGGGTTGATAATAGAATGAATGATTTAGTCTAGACCATCCTTATGGACACCCTACATCCATGAGACTATTTCTTTGGGGAAACACATTCAATGATCTGGTTGTATTGATTTTGTGAGGAATCCTTCATGCTCCCAAGGATCCTCACATCGTGAGTGGTGGGTTTGGAGATAACTAGGTAGTTGGTGCTCCTCGACGTAGAGTATGGATTTGGTCATAAAAATAAGGCATTATTTGACCTCCCCTTGCATAAGGGAGTAATTACTGTAAATAAACGTAAGGTGGAGCATATACTCACACAAAAGTTGACTTTCTATGACTTCGCCCTGATTCAAGATACATGGAGGTATGACCTAGATGGGTGGATGACTGCCACCATGTCCCAAAATAAATTCTCTGACTCCTGTCAACATGAGCATAGGAATTTTTTGAGGGTAGGAGGTCTCCCCAGATAGAGACTCCTGATATTTTTTTTGAACTGAGCGACATCCTAACTCCACTATGGGAGTCATTTCATCCAGTTTCGTGTAAATATGACCCCACTATAACAATGACCAGGGGCTTGAGGTAAGGCCCTACATAACAAGGACTGGAGCACAGAAAATAGAATCCTATTGGAAATATAGGCAGGAAATCAGGTAGATTACCCTCAATTTTGAGGCCGTGCCCATCGATGAGTAGTGGGAGGAATTATGGGACACTTGAGCATGGGTCCAATTCAGGATAGCGAGGAGAAAGTGGAGGTCTCCAAAGAGAAATTCACATGGAATATGGAAAGTCCCTCAGCCCCTCTGTATAGCAAGCGTCACCACAGCCCCCTCCCTCCATTCCTCAGGAGCATCCCTCAGGCTACATACCCTATGGTTCAGATGTAAAAGGACCCTCGAGGTTAGGAGATAGTAGCACAACCAGTACCAGACCCATCCAAGAGGCACACCTTAACAAAACCATCAATCTCACCCTTCTCCATGACCAGCTAGTGAAGGTGCTAGACCCCAGATCCCTCCAAAGAAAAATTCGAGGATGGTCAAGGTCTCTTCTTCCTCTGTCCCTTCTTCCTTTTCATCCATCTCTTTCCCCTCCAACTTTCATCATTTCCTTAGGTGGGGGTGCTCCCATTTTGGTCACCCCAACCCACACTCTTCCTCCCCCTAGCTCCCCTTTCTTTCCTCCACCACCCACCACCATTCCCACATTCTCTCCCCATGTTTTTTAACAGGCCCTTCTTTATTTCCCATGACTTCTCAGCCCCCACAACTAGTTACAATCCCCTATGGCCTACCACCAGGATTCCCATTTGCATGCAAGATAGTCCCTTCCTCCTCATAGAGGTTTTGAATCAAGTCGAGACGACCAAAGAGACCCAAGATAAAAGGAGGGAGAAGAAGAATAAAAAGGATAGATGGCAGCAGGAGCTGACGAGGTAGATATGGTCATTGTATGACCATCAATAAAGCTCTCTAACCATCACCTAGATGGCCCCTAATGTCTCCAAGCCCACTAAGAAAATGCAACCTGATGATTATTCCATCAATTTTTTTGCAATGGACCTTACTCAGTTCTAGCCTCAGGATAAGGTCAAATTGATGAATGAAACAATACTGATGGTCACCATGGACTATCTCAAACTCAGCAACAAGCTGAAGAAAATGAGGCTAGCCTCCTATAGATGCAGAATACTTTGGCCCGCCTGAATGCCAAAATGAAAGGAAAAGGTAAAGAAATGGAACAGCTCCATAATGAGTTAAAAGAGGCATCATCCCAAGAATCTCTTACATCTTCCCAAGAAAATACAAAGACATTAGAAGCTGAGCTAGAAACATCCAAAACTGTGGCTAGTTCACTTGATTTGGAGAAAAGGATCCTTCAGTAGGAGATCAATTCTACAAAATTATAGGTTACTACACTTCAAGTGAAGTTGTGTGCCTCAAAAGTAGAGAAAGGTAGCTTTACATGAAGTGTACAAGACAACAAAATATGTTATCAAGGATTTGACCATGAAAGCTAGCTCAAAAACCCCAGAAAGGGGGGATTTTCACATTGGTATAGGGGTTATACACTTCATGTTGTAAGAGAATTTCCACCATGGCAACAAACCTAGGGCCCACACTAAGATTCATATCTAATGCAAAAATCCTATATGCCAAAGTGGAGTCCTCGACCTCCACCATCAGCAACTTTGTATTTGCTAAGGTCCCTAAATCACAGATGCTGGTTCAGAAATTATATGACTCTTCAGAATCTACCTTGCAAGGGGCTGGCATTACAGACAGATAGATGGTCTACAGCAAAGATCAGTGAGATTCTAAGTTGTAACAAGGAAGCTATCAAGTGCCAAAATCTCCTGACCCAAATCTAACTAGGGATCAAAGAGAGGAAGTAATGCATAGAGGAACTAGTTCAACTGGGCTTCCCCTCTCCCTTTCCCAATGATTCCACCATCCTATCAAAGGACTAGATCCAAAAATTACTGATGGCCAAGTAACAAGATAATATTATCTTTTAGTCTTTAAAGGATGACTCTAGCATCACCGAGGTGGAGGCCATTTTGACCCAATTGTAAAACTAGAGTTCCGTTTACACACAATGGTGCAGAATCTCTAGACATTCTCTCATAAGGAGATAATTGAGCTAGATATATCCTTTCAAACTCTGTAATGACAAACTTATCTGATAGAGGCCAAATGGGTCGGGTACCAAGCTACTTTAAAGTAGCTCTGAGTGGCATCTCTTTGAGACACATTTTGAAAAATTTTGTGGCATAGGGAAGGATTGTCAGATTCTTCCATGACTGAAACAGAGTCCCTTGTGAGTTGCAATAACTATAGAATGATTTCTACATTATTTCGGGGCTCTTCCATTTCTACTATCTTTTGTCACCCTGACCCCTTTTTCCTTTTAGCGTTCTTTTGTAGTTTTTTTGGGACTCAATTTTTCCTAAGTATGGAACTAGACGCAGAGGGTATCCATGTGTCCCTTTGGTGCATTTTGATAAATCACAAATAATTGGGAGCCTTCAAGCAGTGAGAATCACCATGTGGCTAAAGCAGCAAGGCATCCCAAATGGGCTGAAAAGTCAAAGATAGAAGAGAAGAACGCGTAGGCCTCCACATGTCGCCCAAGTGTAGTTTCAAAAGGAGAGAGAAAGGAAGAATCCACAAAACCACGTGAGGTCTCCACATGTCATACAAGGAAGCTACCACTATCAAAGGGACAAACAAAGAAGTAGAGGACTTGAGTGGATTGAATATGATCTCAGGCCCAAAGCATGCAATTGAGATTTTCTCCCAAGGTCAAATATCATAGGTAGAAACTAAATATCAGATGGTGGAATTCTTGATTGGAGGTGCAGTTCGAGCAAGAGTCGTGGGGTCTATAAGAGAATTTTCTTGTGCTAGTAGACACAGGGAAGAATCAAGTTCCAAAGCTTCATAGGAGAAGAATATTTTTGGTTCAGTCCATTGTGTTCATTGGCCTTAGTAAGGCTCTGTTGTAAGGAAATACTGTAATTTGTGCCATTCTGGCCTTATGTATTATTTTTATCTATAAATAAGAGTTATTTCTCTATGCACCAAAAAGTTTGCAATATTCTGTGTCCTTTGTTTCTTCCTATTTTCTTTTAATTCAGTTCTTGATAAATGTTTAAATATCTATTGTGTTCCATGCCCTTAGATATTTTACATAAAGTTATTCATTATGCATGTGATTATGTTTTATTTTCATCTCACCTTTGATGGTCTAAAATATATTTGAAATAGTTGATCATGCTCGATGCTCTTTAGCTAATCTAGTAGTTATTTTAGTAGTGATCTCTGTGATTTTTTAGTAAATATTCAAAGCATCACCTTAGATAGGATTTACATATTGTTTCATTTTCTCTCTAACCCTTATCTCAATCCAAATCAGAGAATATCAAACTTCTATAAAACCTAGAGGTTATCTTAGGGATCAAGTTCCACATCCCTGAGATTTCCCACAACTTTTGTGGTTCATCTGCAAAGATAATGGCCAACAATAACTTTGATGGGTGAGTTCTCAGACTCCAAGGCACTTTGAAAGGTCTCTTATGAACATATGCATCCATATTGAGACCCTTTACAAAATCCTATCATGGTATCCCAAGGTCAATATGGTTTTTCAATATCACGACGAATGCAATGGTTTCAAATTCTAAAATTTGGGTCACTATTATGTTGTCAAACACAATGTTTTACAATCAGAAGCTCATGGGACCAAATGGATAGCTCCCACTACTATGGATTTCCTAGTATACAAAAGGGGAGGTTTCTTTTTGGTGGCCAAAGATCTTGGTCTTTCCTGACTACATCATTCAAGAGTAGTCCCTTAAGTTCCTTGAGAGAAAAAAGGTATAACCTCAATGAGTGAGTTATTGTTTTTGGTTTGCAAGAAACATGTTAAGAAGAGAATTTTCATACAATATAGATTGTGAAATGAGATTTTTTTTTTTTTTGTTTATTTCCAAAATTTATGTTGGATAGGAAACTTAGACGTTGGTTTTTAATCCAACTTCACGCACATGTGAAATTGTCACCATTTTTAAACCAAACAAGTTTTCTAGACCAAAACATGAATGTCTAATCCCCCTAATTTACCTTAGCTTCTATTATCTTTAAGAATGTGAAATTATTTACTAACAGTGCCAACCATGTAAAGGTGGAAGTTTTTTTGCACAACTAACCTAATGTTTTCATGTGTTTTTTCAAGGGAAAAATTCAACATGAAAACATGACAACTTTACCCTACTATCAATTTTTTTGTTTGTAAGCCCTTCTAAACATGTCTCCGCATCAATTTTTCCCATATGGTAGGCCTATAATATTCTTTCAAGTACTCATATATATTGTATGATGCGCGTGGAAGTGTAGTAAAACAGGGCGCACCTAGGAAGGTTTGAATCAGGACTTAGCCATTTTTAGGATTATATTGTTGTTGTATTATTAGATAATCTATTAATAGTGAGCTTGCATGCTCTTGTATTTATCATGTAAGGGTGCATGGCTATTATTAGCATGTAGCCTATTTTTGAAAGGTGCATGGGCGGTGAAGGGAAAGTCCCCACCCCTATAAATATGTATTGATTTGCACGGTTTAGACAGAGTTCTATGTTTTTGTAGAGTTATGTTGTGAGTTTGTGGGCGTGCATGACTATGGTGACTATATTATGTATGTATGAAGCTTCTGTGTTTTACAAATTAATATAATGGATCTTTGTGGCTGGATATTGATTTTAGACACATAACTGTTATGGATCTTGTATGGTAAAGTTAATCTTGGTTCTTGTTTAAGTATGTTCATTGCATGTGGTTAACAACTAGATCTGGTTTATATGCATTGTTATATACTTAATTATCTATTATGTATATGGAATATATGTATAATCATGCTAACTCCTTGAATAAGTTGACAGAAAAGAGGAACCTAGTACCCTTGTGTGCTTCGGGTGAGCACTCAGTTCAGGTTGAGTGATGTGCCAGCACCTTGGGCTTTTGGTGGTAAAATCTAGGCTACATTTTGGTTCCATTGTCGGGACCTCTTTTTCAGTTGTTTGGCAGGATGTTGCATGATGAAGATGTACTGGTTGACCTTGGCCAGTATTGAAGAGTGGTTAGATGATTTGGAGGAAGAGTATGCTCACAGATTTAGCACTGGACCTGATTTTAATGCACACACATGGGTTGAACAAAATATGTATCACGAGTTGTATGAGACGTTCTTCTCCATCTTTCCTATAGAGTTGTACGAGTGGTTGGTTGCTTATGCATCAAAGAGAAATTGGAGGTTTCATACACTTGTTTGGACACATGAAGAATTCTAGGCCTTGTATGATGCAGATCTGACTTGGATGCACGTTGTAGATCATTGGTTCATGCGGTGTTCTGAATAGCTATATTTTGGAGTACAGTTTCTACTTATTCTTGTCTAGAGGTTGTTGAGTTCCAGTTCTTGCACGTGAAGCCCAGAGGATCGTATTTGAGTGGCATTCCTTTGGCGATTAAGATCTTGATTGTGACCCTGGATTTGGAAGAGAAACCTATGGCTAGCTAAACCCCACCACGCGTGGGGGTAGGAGTAGGTGTGGTGAAAGATGGTGGATCTAGCGGTAGAAAGACAAAGAGAAGAAAGGTGGCTTAAGTTTAATGAGGCACATGAGAGGGATTTAGAGAAGTAGTGTGAAGTTGTAGAATGAATGGCATTGTGGAGAGAGATGGCTCATGAAGGATTTGGAGCTCACATAGAGGACGTGGAGCCAGAGCATCTGGAACTCCCCCATTTGGGAAAGCATGGTAGAGAACCCTCTTCAACCTCATATGAGAATGATTTGTATCATGTGCACCAGTGGAAGCTACATGGGCCATAGGCATGAATTTGATCCCTCCTGGTGACCTAGCCCTTGCACTTGGTTTTCTAGTTTCTACAACAGTTATCAGTAAGCAAGCTAGTGTGGGCAGTAGAGTAGTGACAGATAGAGTTGATTTACAGTCAAGTTCAGGAGTTAATCAGGTAGCTTATTCATCTATGGTGGTGCAATCATCATCTATGTTATTTGGAGGTCCAGTTGGAGGTATGTTTTCTGGTGCATCATCAACACAGAACATGGGCACGTAGAATGTTGGCATCACATCTGGAAGTAACACAACTTTAGACTATGTAGGAGTTCCAGTTTAGCACAACTGTTGGAGCACAAGGTAGTGCATCCTCTGGTCTATTACCTACTTCAGGAGGAGGATCAAGAGGATTAGGTGGCTTGGATCTAGTGGCTCTGGTGGTTCTAGGGGTGGAGGAAACACAAGAGGAAATACAGGTTCTAGATCTGGTGGGCATGGTCCACACCAGCCCCAATATATTTATATGGAGATGTCTCTTCATCTTCCAGAATACAAGGGGATAGAAGATGCAGCTGAGCACATGCATATGTGTGAGATACTATGGCACACGAAGGGGATTACAGCTCCTGAGTGTAAAGCAAGTCATACTACAACTACAATGCAAGGGTGCGCACATAGTTGGTACAGGAAATTTGATCCAGACCAGACTTGTGTAGATTATACTGCATTGTTGGATACTTTCTTAAAAGAGTTTTATATCCCTAAATTTGAGCAGAAGAGCATCAACACGCTGAAGGACATCAAGCAGGGTACGACTGAGAGTGTTTGGGAGTATGATTCACATTTCAAAACCCTTTTGTCAAAGTTATCTTATGACATTCACCCAAGCCAGCATGCTCAATGGTTTGTCAGAGGACTGATCACACCATTTAGAAGGGAACTATCACACAAGACTTATACAGATCCACACGAGGCACTTGAAGCAGCTCTACACACTGAGGTAGTTGGGAGTGTAGACACATGAGTGAGCCCATTTTTGGAAACTCAGATTGCAGTGATGGAAAAACAGTTAGAGAAATTGTCAGCTAATTCAGTGCATGAGACATACAGTGGGATTTGGTGCATATATTGTGAAGTAGAAGGGCATACTAAGGATAGTTTCCCTCATAAATCAGTGTGTGCCATGTTGTTGGACTGTGAGATTTGTCACTTGGATCATGATTCAAGTAGGTTCCCATTGTTGCAACACGTGATAAGGAAGAATGTGTCTTGTTATTGCAAGATTTGTAGGTCTACCACTCATGATACTGAAAATTATAGGTTGATTGATCAGATTCATGATGCCATTGATACTGGTGTACGATAGACCAATGTTGCAAATAATTCAAAGGAAAAAGGTGAGCATCATGATCATGATCACAATGAAGGGCACTCTGATGGAGGCCATGGTAGAGGTCGAGGATACCATGGAGGATTCAGAGGCCGAGGTCACGGTGGTGGAAGAAGTGAGTTTCCTCATGGAACATGTTATACATGTGGATCCCCTGATCATTACAGGTGTGAATGCCCTCAGAACATTATTTGTTCTTTTTGTGGAAAGAACCATAACTATGAAGAATGCCTAGACTTGTATGAACACTTGAGTAAGAAGCACAAGTAGGATAAGGGCACGGGGATGGTTAGAGTACAACACATTGTGGAAGATCAGTGGATGTTGAAGTTAGCACCTGATCCTGAGTTGGTACCTGTGAAGATCACTACACGCACTAAGGTTGCATGTGCTAGGGAAGTTCCAAAGTAGAATCCTTTTATTACAAAGGAGGAGGTACTACATGCAAAGTATCCAGAACCCTATGCGTCAGAAGGAGGTTTATCAAGAAACCATGGAGGTGATTAGGAATTTGCAGGGTGAGATACAATGTTTAAAAGAACAGTCACAGAAGTTAGAATAGAAGAAATCCAGTTGAGCTCCATCAGATGGATGTTGATGATTTAAAGGAGGTTTGCAAGATGTTTCACTAAGAGAACATCATTCCTTTATTGGGGGAAGGGTTAAAGGGAAACACCTCATGCGTTAGAATTGAGTGTGAAAGACATATTTTGCATGCTAACCTTCCTCCTCATAGTCTGGATTATGACAAGGAGATCACTCTGAATGTTGTTGTTGATGGCTGGATTTTGAGTAACATTTTGATTGACACAGGTGTAGAAGTGAATGTACTCACTTTGGATGTGTGGATTCAGATGGGAAGACCACCATTGCAACCATCTTCAAATGTGTTGTTTATGGAAAAAAGGACTAAAATCACACCCATTGGGGTTTTGAAGGATGTTATTATTACTATTCAAGGGGCCAAGTTCACTTGGGACTTTGAGGTCTTGGCACTTGCAGAAGTAGATAGTTTTCCAGCATTACTTGGGCACCCTTGGTGTTATACAAACAATGTTGTCTTACGTTTCAGTAAGGGATATATAAGTTTTGAGAACAAGGAAGAGCACGTCATTATTCCTTTGGTAGATGGAAAAGTTGCACCTTATATAGAGCCCTTAAGTGAAGAGGATTTGAATAGAATTTATGTGTGCACCATTAGAGATCCAGAAGTGCTTGAGCCATCAAAGGAAGGAGTTCTCCAGTGGGATGATGCACAGTCCATGAGTGATACTACAAGTGTTGCATGTGACAACTGGGCACATGGCACTTATGAAATGGTTGGGCATGAAGTGAAGAAGTGTAGTTACGCATAAGTAGGCCACATTGTGTTAGGAATTTGGGTAGTAACCAGGTACCAAGGTACACTAGTGAAGGAAATCCTGAAGTATTCCTGTGTGCACTATGGAGGTTCAATGGATAGATCAGGTGGAAAGAAGGAATATGCTAGTTTATACTCTACGCAGGACAATCAGTGTGCACTTGGTGGATGGTTCATAGGGATAATATTTTGGAGTGGTGAGAAGTGAGAATCACCTTCTCTACTAGATTTCTCAGGAGCAATGCGCCTACTCAGATCTATGAATTTCATGGTAAGGATCCTATTCAGCACCATGTTCAGCAGTGTGAGAGACTCTGGACAGAGGGGTAGGAAGATTTACCACCTTCATTATGGGTGCACAAGCTCTACTACACCTTGCGAGGTTGTGTGCATGCATGGTATGTCTATGCAGAGTTGAATAGAGAGACTAGGAATTGGCAAGAACTGACTACAGGTATGATTCAGACCTTTGACTATTTTTCCACTAAACCTCTAGTGAATGAGGCATTACAGGTTATGAAGCACTAACTATGGGAGATAGTGCAAAGGCCAAGGAACTTATTCAAGAGTTACTAGGTGAGTCAGAACCTAGAGGCACACTTTGAAGAATAAGAGACCAATGCAGAACAGCTTGGGTGCCTACCTAGAAAAAGAAAAGGGTAAGATGGTCTATGTCATTGATGATGAAGAAGTGGAGAATCTGGATGTTGAGCATACAGAGGGTACATGAGGTCTTAGATAGTGTAGATGAGAAGGTGTGTGCCTACCATGAGCCTATGAAAACTAAGAAGGTCAACATTGGAACAGATGTTGAACCTAAGGAGGCCATCATTGGAGATTATTGGTCTGACTCTGAGGTTGCTAAGATAATTGAGCTATTGTGTGACTTCCAGGACCTGTTCCCTAGGGGCTATCATGAATTGAAAGGGGTACATGAATCTTTGGGTGAGATGAGAATCAAGCTAAAGGAAGGTGCATGCTCGGTTAGGAAGAGGCCTTACAGGATGAATCCTAACCTGCACGTCAAGGTGAAAGAAGAAATTGACAAGATGTTGAATTCTGGAATCATTGAGCCCATCGAGGAGTCAGAATGGGTTAGCCCTATGGTGATCAGTATAAATAAAGATGGAAGAATCAGAATTTGTGTGGATTATAGGGAGTTAAATGTTGCATGTGTAATTGATCCTTTTCCCACACCATTTACTGAAGAAATCTTGGAAGGCATTGTAGGGCGCGAAATCTACTCCTTCACTGATGGATTTTCTGGATATCATCAAGTGAGGATAGCTAAAGAGGATCAAGAGAAGACAAATTTCACCACTAAGTGGGGAATTTTTTCATACATGGTTATGCCCTTTGGATTAAAGAATGCACCTACAGTATTTTCACGCATTGTTGTGCAGGCATTCCAGGACTTTATTCATAAGTTCTTATAGGTTTATCTGGATGATTGGATAGTCTATGGGCTTATGAAAGATCATTGTAATAATTTGAGGCTTATGTTTGAGACATTTCGGTAGTTGAGCATCTCTTTAAACATTAAGAAGTGTGTTTTTGCTACACCTTTTGGGACTTTTCTAGGACATATCATCTGTAAGGAAGGCTTGTTAGTGGATCCTACTAAGGTTGTTGTTATTTTGGGTTTAGAGGAACCTACTAACCAGAGCGAGGTGCGTAGATTCTTGGGGCACACAGGATATTATAGGAAGTTTATCAAAGGTTATGCCAAGATTTCCGTGCCTCTAGAAGAATTATTGAAGAGTAAAGGAAAGTTCCATTGGGGTGAGGTGCAACAACACACTTTTGAGACATTGAAGGAAAATCTTACTACAACGCGTATTTTGCACTTTCCTTCATGGAATAAGCCTTTTCATGTGCATGTGGATGCCTCTGGCATGGCCATTGGTGTGGTATTAGCCCAGCCTGGAGAAGGGATTGTTGATCATCCTATTTTCTTTGCAAGCAGGAAGTTAACTCCAGCAGAACATAATTACACTACTAAAAAGCATGAGGCCTTTGTCCATGATCTACACATGCATAAATTTTGATAGTACTTGTTGGAAACACCTTTTATTTTCTATACAGATCACATGGCATTGAAGTACTTGGTGAACAAGCCCATTTTGCAGGGGCACATATGCCATTGGATTCTATTATTTTAGGAATTTGATTTTACAGTGGTGGTTAAGCCAGGCAAGAGTAATTCTGGACTAGATCATTTATCAAGGATTAATTTAGGTGAGGACATGTAGAGCATTGAGGACACAATGTCAGATGCACAGTTATTTAGATTGAACCACACACCCTCTGACTTAGAAGATATTGTTGTCTTTTTATGAACTAGTGTGGTGCCTGAAGGAATGAAGGCTTTAGAGAAGAAACAACTTGTCCATATGCATCGTCGTGCCTTACATGTTGATTAGTGGAGACTTATACAAACTAGGTCGGGATGAATTTTTGTGCCAGTGTGTACTTGAGTATGAACACAAATCTATTATGGAGGAGGCTCATGGTGGTATTATAGGTGGACATTATGCAGGAGATGCCACCGTGTAAAGATTTTATTGGTTGGTTTTGGTGGGAAACATTGTATAAGGATTGCAAAGAATATTGTAAGGCATGTGACCATTTTCAGTGCCTTGGAAAGCCTGGGCATAGAGATGAAATGCCTTTAAGGCCTATTGCTAGTGCAGAACCTTTTGAAAAGTGGGAAATTGACTTTGTGGGTCCTATTTCCCCACCCACACGTAGGACTGGATCACACTACATTATAACTTGTACAAATTATCTTACAAGGTGGGTAGAAGTGGTGCCTACAAAGGATTGCACAACAACTACAACAACAAGGTTTCTATGGGAAAATATTATCAGCAGGTATGGATGCCCACTGAGTTTGACAAGTGATAGGGGTACTCATTTTCTTAATGAGACCATCAGGATACTATTGGCAGAATTTATGGTTGCACACCATAAAACAACACCCTATCACCCTCAGGAAAATGGAACTGTTGAGGCTTTCAACAAGATATTGAGCCATACCTTGACTAAAATTTGTGATGTTGGAAGGAAAGACTAGGATGATAAAGTCTCTGTTGTACTTTGGGCATACAAGACAACCTACAAGAGGTTGAATAAGGCCACACCCTTTCAGTTGGTGTTTGGCGGAGGTTGTTCTACCAGTGGAATTCATGTTACCTTCCCTATGTATTGCACATGCAGGAGGTTTGGCTGATGAGAAAGCACTTGAAGAGTGCATTGAAAAACTGATGCAGTTGGATGAAAGGCACGCTATAACATGATGGAGTCAAAAGAAAGAAAAATATAGGAAGAAGGCATGGCATGATAGACATATTAAGGATAAGAAGCTTGAAGTTGGATAGATGGTTCTTCTTTATGACTCAAAGTTTTTGCACCACCTTGGAAAGATTAAAGTGCATTGGTTGGGACCATATGTTATAACTTATATACTTGATTCAGGCAACTTTCTAGTTAGAGGTGCTGGATGGAACATGGTTTCCCAGTTACTTCAATGGGAGTAGGCTGAAGCCCTACTATAAATAAGTCTTCTTGGTGTTTGTAATAAGGCAGTATTTCCACTTAGATTAGATTTCCTTAATGCATTTCCTTTATATGTGTTTCCTTTCATCATTGTTATGCTTTGTCAATTTAGTTCAGTGTTTTGTGTAATAAGCACGCACTTGCATGCCAGAAGCTGATTACTATCTAAGTGTTTTCATGCGCAGAGGACCGCACATACCCTTAGTGTGGGGTGGAGTATATACAGGGTACATGGACCAAGTTTGAATGTTATCTAAAGATGGATATGCATATAAGATATTTTGTGTAGGTGTTTGAAGTAAAGGTGCAGATAGAGAAGGATTTATCATGATTAAAAACCACGTATGAATGGATGCACACACAATGTAATGTGAGGTAGGTTGTAGCAGTGGAAACTACTTAGTGAAAGGCACAATGGTGAAGTACTTCGGTGCATGAAGGCATGCAAAGGAGGTCTGTGGCTAAGGAGTAGTAGGCATGCACCAGAAGGTTATGACTGTGGCGTGGAAAAATAGTGCAGAAAATTTTGAAGAAAAGTCAAGTTAATGCAAAGTATGGTGGTAGGTGGAGAGAAATAAATGTATTTTTTTTTCAAAATCTATATAAGGAGGTGTTGTAAAATCATTTTTACCTTTGATGATCAAGAGCATTTGAGTGAGTTGATAACGAATGAGTGAGATAGTAAGCAAGTTGTGAAGTGCAAAGAGCTGCAAACCAAGAAGATTTGTCATATTTATGCATGGGATTATCTGATCTCCATTTGGAGAAGGTGTTTGAGCAACAAAAAGGCATGCGAGAAGGAGAAATCGACTATTAAGGTTTGGATTTGAGCTAGGGCATGCAGATTTGAGCTAGGGCACATAAATTTGGAGTTGTAGAGCTTGAATTAGTTAAAAGAACACACCTTTATAAAGTATATGGCACCAAAGAGAGCACTTGGAAAGGCCACAAGGGGGAAGAAGTAGAAGGAAGTCAAGGTTGAAGTGGAGGACACCCCTGAAAGTCATTTCTCAGAGATGCAATACCCAGAAGGGGTTTTTATGGGTCACGATTGGGACTCACACATTTTTCGGTGTAAAGTAAGTGATTACAATCACAGGGGACCAAAGGTAATAAGGATGAACTAGACAAGTTGTTGGTTATGAAGACAAATGGAAGAGAATAAGGATGATTATGGTCATGTATGATGATGTGGGTGAGAAATTATTGACAAAGGTGGGAGTTTTACATGCTGTATGAACTCCCTTATTTTGGAAAACCATAGAAAAATTATACCAGTGGTTGATGAAAAGAGTCCATGAGGACTTCTTCTATTTTTTTGGGTGATGGATGAGGATCACCACAGCCCTAATTGGGAGTCTAAAAGGATTGAGACCATTTGGAACTAATTAGTAGTGATCTCTAGACAAAGAGGGTATAATTTGATTGACAAGGAAAGCACTAGGTTACTCAAAGGGAGGGTTTGAATGGATATTGACAAGTTAGAAGTATCTTTTGGTTCAAGTAGAAACACACCTCCTCACAAAGCTTAATAACTAAGAGTGATGTTCGTAGGTAAATACATTATGGTTGTACATAGCGAAGAAAATGACTGAAGGTTTATTTTACAACTTGGTTGGTTTCATTGTTGAAACCATCATTGAGGAAGCACAAAAAGGTGAAGAAAATAAGCTTTATCACAAATCATGTTATCTCTATGTCCCCCTTAGAAATTATTCTATGGGCCTAAGGATAAAGTATGGCAATATCCTAGGAGAAGAAATCTCTTGCAGAGATATTTTTTAAGTATGGGTTTTGGTTGTTTGACCATAAGATTTGGACCCTTTTGACCCAACAGATGAAAATTGTGGTATGATGATCTAGTTGCTTGATGTAATATTGAAGAACTGCAGTATGACATGTACTTAGAAATATTACCTGAGAGATATGTTTTCCATTCATATATGTGAAATCATTATAATACAATGGCTTGTATTCAAAGGAAATATGTGTTTATGGTTTTCTATATTAAATTTTTATTTATGGCTTATGGAATCCCTATTTCAATATGGGATTTTTGGGTACATTATCTTCATTGTTATGAGGTCTTTGGGGGTAATATGTAACCTCTGTAGATCCATGTGGATATCATAGTTGTAGGTTGTTTCTTCTTACCATTAATAACATTCAATGGAAGAGGACATATATGTATATTTTTGGTTCATATATATTTTATTCTCTTTTTGAATATTTTAAGAAACTACCCAGATGGGTTGGGAAGTCGACAGTGAAGTACAGGTAACCTGGGGTTGAAATTTTAAAATGTCAAGAGTAAAAGTCTTTAGTTTTTTACTTGAATTTTCAAGAGTATGAAGACTTTGTAGATATTATTATAACATTTGGTTAATTGCATCACAATAATAATTGTGTATGGAAAAATTATTTATTCAGGTTGAACCCTTCTATAATAAAAAACCTATCTCTGTAATAAGGGTTAAGTATTCACCTTTCGGTTGGAAGACGTGCTATACCTAATGCCCATACCTAACACATAGATAGAACAAAATCATGTCAATTTTGAAGTGTTTTTCCTCGTTATTCTCACCTATATCACCACTGTGCCCTCTTATTCGACTATGAATGAACTCATTTTGATAATGAACTTAGAATAAATGGTTTTTTGAAATGTTGTTGGTTAGTAATCTATGTTTTTTGGTTAGACTGGGTTATGTATGGTATTTATTTCCTTGATGTTGATTTCGTAGAGAAGTCACTTTTATTTGAAAGGATCTATATTAAATTAATACCTTCATAATTTTCAAGCTTATAATTTTACCATACTTTGGTTGACCCTTTCCTAAAATTATCATTTTGATAATCTTTCTTGGTCAATTCTTGTTTTCAAGCTTATAATTTGATAAATGATCTTTCATAGAATATGATTTTCTTCTTCTTGATAGACCGTTAGGCTTAAGTAAGTTGTGTGAATGACGATGTTACCTTTTGTATAATGAATATGTGGTCTATTATTAGGAATCATTGTTATGATGTTATTAAATAGTCTATACCATGATTTGGTCAATGATTCCCTATGGCTAAGATGGTAGAAAGATAATCAAGGTATTAACTGAGTTATATGTGTTGTTAAAAATATTGATAACTGTTAGTTTAAATAGTGATGCATATTTGGTTGTAAGGGTGATTTATATTTGAATACCTAGGTATAATAATGGTAGTATCAATGTTTCTTTGGTTGGGAATGATATTGTATCATTGACTACTCGTACCTTTGGGTGCAGTATGAAAACTATTTGAATCTCATTTTGAGTATCTGTGAGTAAAGAGTATGTTTGTCTTGATAATGATGATCTATTATTGATCAAGGAACTATTAGTAAGAGTATAATATTTAACAAGAGTATAATATGTTAACAAGATGGAATAAGCTAAACAAACTTATGACTAATTTTTATTGTTACATTATTTACATTAGCCTCTATTTATACAACCATTCATATACAATTGGGTTACAAAACATGAATATTTCTTAATACCTTGTAGTCATAATAAAGTGATAGCAATGATTATGTAATATAGAATGAATTAATATCATTCAATGATATCACCTATTGTTATGTATAAACACTATTTGAATCTTACATAAGATTCATGTATATTTATAATATGGCGATAGTTTGATAATTGTGAAGTTAAATAATATGGATATGGCTATTACCCTTATTAAGGTAAGATGTAATTAATTGATTGTCATTAATCTATTATGAAATTCAATACTTGTAATTATGTTTCTGTTTAGATAGAATTAAATGAAGTGAGCATCTATGTGTAATAAAAATGCATTATGGAAAGATTATAAATATGAATTAAGTCCTTTTACGTCATTATGTGATCAATAAATAATGACATGTTTTGGGGGGTATCCATTATTAATACACGCAACGATGTAAAATTCATTGAAAAAATAGGTATATAATTTATTATGCCAGAAGGAAAGGTATGAGATTAAGATACAGATATATCTTATAATAATGAAGTATACTTCCATTCCAATAGCTATTTATTTGATTAAGGCTGGTTGAATTGTATTATTTTATAATGTTTGGGTAGCTATTGAATGGTATAAGAATTATAGGAAATATATGGATTTAACGATTGATTGAGTATTATGAAGCAATAGTATCGAATCGAACAAATAATTACTATTGAATCAAGATAAGGGGAGAGATTATCTTATAATAATAACCTTATATTATCAAGGTGTTTCATCATTATAAAGGAAATTGTTGATTTCATGGTATTGTTATGACTCAAAAATATGAAGTTATATACTTGGATATAGCTAATAATTCATTATGGTAAGTTGGAGTTGTTTGATTGACATTCATTCATTAGTTAATTTATACTTTTCTTTCTACATTTTTATGATTACCTTAGAATGAAGTAAATTCCTAGTGAATGCAAATTTTTCAAAATACTCAATTTGAGTTGGTGTTAGGCTACCAAATGTGATATTCTATAATTTAAAACTCATGACACCGAATGAAAAATTCCAAAATTTATGGGGTGGCCTAGTAGATGGTAGGGTATTTTTTGTTTTGGTGCTCAACAATCATGGTCCTTCCTAACTACATTGGTCAGGTGTAGTCCCTGAAGATCCCTGAGAGAAAAAGAGGGTATACTTTTGACGGGTGATTTCTCATACTTCATGGCACTTTGAAAGGTATAATTTAAATCTATGCCTACACATTGAGACCTTATATGAAATTGTATTGCAATTTTCTCTAGGTCAATATTATTTTCTCATTGTCCCAACAAATTCAAAGGTGTCGAAATATTTAATTTGAATCAATGTTCAGCTACCAAATGTAATTTTTTGTAACTAGAAGTGAACAGAAATTTCCAACATGTCTTTTTGTCCTAGTATATGACAAGGGAGGTGTCATTTTGGTTCCCAATGATCTTGGTCCTTCCTGGCTACATTGGTCAGACATAGTCACTTAAGAGCCTTGAGAGCATAAAAGGGTATAACTTCGACAGGTGGGTACTCAGAATCTATGCCACTTTGAAATTTCTATTATATACCTACATCTCTAAATTGATACCCTCTAAAAAATCTATTGTGGTTTTCCCTAGGTTGATATGGTTTTCTCGTTGTCCCAATGAGTGCAAAGGTGCTGAAATGTTCAATTTGAGTCAATGTTAGGCTGCCAAACACGATATTTTGCAACCAAAAGCTCATGGAACAAAACAGAAAATTCAGACAGTATTTAAGTGGCCTAGTAGATGCTAGGGGAGGTTTCATTTTTGTGCCCAACAATCTTGGTTCTTCCTAGCTACATCAATTAGGTGTAGTCACTTAATAGCCCTAAGAGAAAAAATGGTATAACTTTGATGGGTGAGTTCTTAGACTCTAAGGCACTTTAAAAGGTCTCTTCTAAACATATGCATCCATATTGATACCCTTTACAAAATCCTATCATGGTATCCCTGGGTTAATATGGTTTTTCACTATCCCATTGAATGCAATGGTGTCGAATTCTGCAAGTTGGGTTAGTGTTAGGTTTTCAAACACAATATTTTACAATCAGAAGCTTGTGGCACCAAACAAATAACTCTCCCTCATCTGGGTTGCTTGGTATACAATAGGGGAGGTTTCCTTTTGGTGGCCAAAGATCCTGGTCCTTCTCGACTACATTATTCAGGCATAGTTCCTTAAGATCCCAAAGAGAAAAGAAAGGTATAACCTCGATGAGTGAGTTATTGTTTTTGGTTTTTGCAAGAAACATGTTAAGAATATAATTTTCATACAATATAGATTATGAAATGATAATTTGTGTTTTTTTTGTTTCCAAGATTTATGTTGGATAGGAAAATTAGACGTTGGTTTTTAATCCAACTTCACGCACATGTGAAATTGTCACTGTTTTGAAACAAAACAAGTTGTCTAGACTGAAACATGCATGTCTAATCCCTCTAATTTACCTTACTTCTATTAGCTTTGAGAATGTGAAATTATTTACTAACACTACCAACCACATAAAGGTGGAAGTTTTTTTGGCAAAACTAACTTAATGTTTTCATGTGTTTTTTCAAGGGCAAAATTCAACATGAAAACATGATAACTTTACCCTACTATTAAAAATTTTTGTCTGTAAGCCCTCTTAAACATGTCTCTACATCAATTCTTCCCCTATATCAGGCCTATAATATCCTTTTAAGTACTCATCTATGTTTTACCAACCTTTCCCATGTGTTTAAAATGTAAAATAAAGATCATGGAGAGTTCTTCCCAATTCATTACTTTCTAAGACAAATTCTTTAGAGAGCCTAGAAGGGCTATTTTCAACCTTTCCAAGACCGGTGCACATCCCTGAAGGATAATTGAGGGCTTTGTTTCATAAATATGTGATATTTAGGAGCTAAAAAAATTATGCAAGTGTTTTATGAAGATTTAGGAAATATTTGGAGGTTTAGGAGAAAGTTTAGTGAAAGGATTTTAAAGGTAAAGGAGCTCGCAATTCAAAACAACACATGAGCTTTGGGAAGTGATTCTGGGAGATTCATAATGAGTTGGAGGTCAAACAAGACACACCATTGGAAATTTTGGGCTGATGGAATACAACTTAAGTATGAAAGCATAGAAGGATTGGGCGTGTAGGTGAAAGGCACATAGATGCGCGTGGAAGTGTAGCGAAACAAGGCACACCAAGGAAGGTTTGAATCAAGACTTAGCCGTTTTTAAGATTGAGGCTAATTATGGAATTTTAGTGTAGTTCACATTTTTTAGAAGACTTAAAGAGAACATAAATTTTATTCTCGATAAGTAGAAGATTGAGCATCATACAAGGTTTTTTGAGCTATTAATAGGATTATACTACTGTTGTATTATTAGATAAGCTATTAATAGCTAGCTTGCATGCTCTTGTATTTATCATGTAAGGGCGCATGACTATTATTAGCATGTACCCTATTTGTGAAAGGTGCATGGGTGGTGAAGGGAAATTCACCACCTCATATAAATATGTATTGATTTACATGGTTTAGGGAGATCGATGTATTGTTAGTAGTTATGTTTTTGCGATTGGTACATGCGCGCATGAATCATGGTGACTATACTATGTATGTATGACAGCTTTTGTGTTTTATAGTAATTAATATAATGGATATTTGTCATTAGATATTGGTGTTTAGAGACATAACTAAACAAGGAACTTGCATGGTAAAACTAATCTATGGTTCTTGTTTGATTATTCTTGCATAATGGTTAAAGAACTATATCTAGTTTAAGTTATTGTTATATACTTAATTATCTATTATGGATATAGAATATTTGTATGATAATTATAACGTATCTGGAGACAAGTTTCCACAAATAGGTAACTTAGTACCCTTGTGTGCTTCGGGTGAGCACTTATTTCAAGCTGATTGATGTGTACAGTGTGCCTTGAGGCTGTTAGTGATAAAAACTAGGATACACTGTCAGATATTTCAACTATATTAAAGGATGCATAGAAAAATAAAATTGTTGCAATGAGATGGGAACGGATTCTGTCTTGATTAGATACTGAAATTATGCAACATGTTTGCAACGTATTGCATGGTGTTAGGGTGATTTGGATATTCCAACAGAGGAAGTTTTTAGGAATAGGTAAGAGTTCTTTTTTATCTAGTCTCCATTCTTTTGGAGATAAATGATTTTCATAATATAAAGATTCATTTTATAATAAATTGTTTCCATGAATGAGTACCTCTGGATGCCCAAGAAACTTCGTACATTAAGCTTCTCTCCAATGTATGGTGGTTGGGACTTAGCCAAATTCCAACACTCCCCACTTAATCATCAACTACATGATGGATAATCTTTACTGCAATGACCAAATAAAATGCAATGCTCCTCCAGACATTCATAGAACCAAAATACTTTTCATTTTCCAAGCTTTTCAAAATATCCCCCTATATCATCACTTGACCCTGCTACGAAGATCAAACTTGAATTTCTTAAGCCCCCTCTGACCATTTCTAAAGTCCTCTCCGTTGTCAAATCATGAGGTGCCACTAATCCTCATTAAGAATTGTAGGGTGAGTTGTCACAAAAAAAAAAATTGAAATTTTTTCCCTTGAAATGTTACTTGGAAACATGTTTTCAGGAGGATTTTTTTGAAACCCAACTTAGCCAATGGGGGAATCACTTCAAGTGATATCTATAATTGGAATTTTTCCCCAATAATTTGAAATTTTCTTCATTTTAGGTTTCACTTGACGTGAATCATCTAAAGAAAAAATGCTTTTCCTGGACTGAGGTGAGTGTTAATTGCGACCCTTTCTACCAAATGATCCAATTTCATTGGGATAATTGTTTCATGGGAAGATGTCATCCAGAGCCTGATCTCTTTCCTGAGTCCTCCATGGTGGATTTTCATTTGAAGCCAGTCCAAGGGCTTGTTGAGTACCATGATAGTTGGATTGGCATGCCTAACGCAATAAAATAATCATTGGATCCAGTTTATACTTTCAAGCTGGGGGTCTCTATATATGTCACTAAAGTGGTTATTGGTGGGTATGCCAAGACACTTTCAACCCAGGAGGGATTGTTCAAATGTGACGGTTGGAAAATTGTGAATACTCTCTTCAAGCTAGATCTTGAACAAAAGGAAAAATATATAAAGACTTGGCATTAACTGATCGTGTCTATAGAGAGATATTGGGCACATGAGTGAACTTGAGATATTTTTTGCTGTTCTTGGACTAGAGAAGTTATATACCACAATTACCCTCAGATAGACATATCAATAGCATGTTTTCTTAATTTTTACTATTTTCACATGCCTTTAAAATCATACAAGAAATTTGTTTTTACTCCAGAAACCATGCTCTCAATGCTTCCAATAATGTCATCTTCGATAACCAATTCATATGTAAAAAATCATAACTCTCTACTCCTAGTAATGTTGAAGCTACAAGTTTTCTTTTACAATTTAAGTGGTCTACTCTCACTTCTTCTTCATCTTGCCTAAATGAGGAGCACATAAATCAAATCACCATATTTTTCCCTAATTTCTTCATGGTTGTTTTCATATCAACCTTACTATTTGTTACACAAAAAATCTCATCTTAGATATGAATTTCTGTAATCTCATTCAATGGCTTATAAATTTCGAGCTATGTTACTTTGAGCATCTATAGCTTGTTGAATAATAAACAATGTTTCAAAGAAGTCTATTTTTCTGTCAATTTCTTTTATGGAAGACTATTTCTTTAAAAATATGTGAAGTATGTGGATGCTCATACTGTATTCTTGATTTGCTAGTTCTAAGAAATATTATTTTCCTTCTAAATTAGAAAACTAATAAATCTTCTGAGATGACATAAATAGGTTTTCCAGGCCATAAAAGCAAAAAACCACGAGTAAAAAGTAAAAAGTCAAGTTATAGTTGTGGCCACATAATAAAAATATGCTCTCATCATGTCAAAGAATCATCTATAAGAATAGCTCCAAGCATGTTTGGGGTTCTACATGGCTGATTCCAAGAAATAAATCAACATTTCACAAAATATGTATATATTATATGACCCCGAACGGTTGAGCATTAAGGAAAGTCTTCATTAAAAACATAAAAAGTAACATATGGCTTCATGTTAACTAATTTTTCAAGTTCTGGACTCTTCAAAGGGTCTTTGGATGATCTCATAACTTGCTTATAGTAAAATGAAACCTTCATATGGATGTTAGAAGTAACTTATCTTAAGCTTCAATTATTTCCTTTTGTTACGGCACATGTCAGAGCATTCTCCAACTAACTTATTCACTTAAAAACATAAATAGGTGAATAACTAAATCAAAAAAACCTCCGAATGGCCAGGATGTGAATAGGTCAATTAGTGTGATTGGGACACATGGGATCACATATCAAAAATATGGGACTTGGGCTCGAGGTGAACCTATGGAGAAGGCCAACTTCCTCTTCCTAAACTAAGTGTTCTACTACTCCTAGTGCAATAAAAATGGTTATCTAGTTTATTCACTAAAATTTTCATGCAATTTTAGAGGAAAGATATTTTCAAGAAATGAAACTATACTAGGGATGGTGATGCACCAAATAAAGGGTGTTTCTAGACTCAAGAAGGGTTAATTTGAATGAGGGTGTGTGCACCACAGGTCAACTTCACCTATTACAACTTAGAGAGGGTACAACTTGATACCACAAACTAATGAGGGCATGTGTTCTCTTTGTTAAAAGTAATCAGACCAAAGAAATCTATCAGTTTGTCCCAGTGAAGAAGGATGAACTTTGAGAAGGGTGAACTGAGACACCACAACTCAACTTTACATGAAATACTTCACCACTTGATAAGCACATAAATCCAAGAACCTGCAATAGAAATTGCAAACTTACACAGTGTACCTGCAAGTATGAGAAAGGCACAAAGAAGTATAGAAGAATGAAAGGGCCAAGATTAGTCACAAAACACACACTTTTATTACTTCAATAACGTGCAAAATGCATCATACATTCAGAAGAGGTAATTTTTGTTTCATATTACAGTATTGAAGAGGACGCTTGAAAGTCCATCTTTAACACATAAGGACAACTTGCAGAAGAGAGAGGAATTCTTGAAAAGTTTACACTTGCCTGAGATATCTAACTTTCCAACTTGTTTGAACTGTTGGAACCCTTTGGAATGAGCTTCCAACTTACATTTATAGAATAATATGTGAGAAAGAAGAGGAAAATGGTCATAATTACCTTCCTAAAATGAAGGCCCATGATGTATTTATTACAGTTAGTTGAACCACTTGAGAAGGTTCCATCATGGGTCATTAATTGCCTGATGACCTAGTCTTCTTAATTAATTAAAATAATATTTAAAAAATATTTGAATTAATAATAAATATTATTATTAAAATATTTAAATAAAAATATTAATTTAATTAACATAATGGTCGGGACCCCCTGTTGACCTGGTTTGTGCTTGAAGAGGAAGGGGGGTCCATGTGAATAGAGTCTGCCATATAAGCCAAACTTGGTGAGCTTCGAATCCTCTAACTCGGTGTTGTACTCGATTTTTGACCCCGCACTTGGGTCTCTTTCCTTGCCTTGGTAATCGGGCTCTTTTGCATTGAGTCATTCAAATGGCGAGCTATCACCACTTGATTCTTATCATTTTCCTCTGGTTTTGAATCGAGGCCATTTATGCATTCCACATTGAAACTTCATGAAACATCACCATGAGCTCCCTACGAAGTCACTTGAGCTCTTCATCCAGCAAACGATCTTACCTTTCCTGGGCTCAAACTCACTTGAATACCGAGCTTAACCCAAAATTTCTTCCAAACGATGAGTTAATGCCATTACCAATAAAGATCTTATGCTGCCTTGATGATGACCCAGGTTTATGCCCATTCACATTTCGATAGACTCAGTTAAGACTGATTCTTGGACAAAGAGCTCCTTCGGTATTTTGGCTAGATGCACTCTACAATCTAGGCTCCAACCAACAATTATACCACTATTGGGATCTTAGTATGGAATGGGTAGCTGTGAGCTACACAATATACTCATTTTTCTCAGAAACTAAAAAGATCCTTTATGGTTACAATCTGCAACACATAAAAGAAGATTCACCCAATACATTGAACAACTGGTTTGACTAACCAGGAGAACCTTGGAAAAATGTACAGGTATCAACGATATGAATTCCTCCTTAGTCATGGATTCAAAGCTAATAGGAATAAAGCTAGATAAAATTAGCTCCCTAACTACCAGTATAATCATCCATGTGTAAAAAACAAGTATTCTTTGCCAACCTGGTAATAGAATAATTTTTATTGTCTGATTGGACGTACATCTGGACCCATGAAGGGTATAAATTGCTAACTATTGCCCCATCTAGAGTTTCTCAACTAGAGATCATTTACGAGTAACAAGGATCTTAGCATAAAAAATGGCTCAACCAGGTATTTCAGAGTTGCACCTTCACATTCAACTCGTTTCTAGGAGAAGAAGTGTTGAGTCATATGGATCCTTTCATTCTTGCACCGTAATAAACCTTCATCTCCTGATTCAGGCAAATTTTATGAAGCCTTGAATGACGTGACTCCAATCTTTCATCATACACCGGTCAGTTTTGAATATTTGTTTCCTACAGCTACCATAGATCCCATTTCAGAATAAGGATAAGCCACAGTTGGACAACCTGCTTGCTGAAAGCGTTCAAAAAAAGGCTTGCTACTATACTGAGTTGACATGCCTGCTTCCTATTGCGTGGGAGTTTGTCCAACTTGCGACCACCAAACCATCATGAGCCCGAATGTCTGCAGACTCATTTGCTTCACAGCTCCTCGATGCTATGTTCATACCCTATTCCAAAGCTCTTATTGTGGCACAAGCTAGAAGTATGCTGGTAAAGGCAAACTGATCAGGTCGGACATCTGTTTGTTGCATTCGGTGAAACAATATCAACGCCTCGTGAGGAAACCTGTGTTTTCTATAAGCTGCAATTATGGTATTCCATGAGAAGGCGTCTCTTTCTTGTGAGCCTAAAACATAATTTTTCCAACGTCTTCAACCATCTCGCCATCATCCTCCCTTATCGCTTGGAGGATTACTCACCACCCAATTTGCAACTGCCACTTTGATTCTCCTGGTGACTCGCATAATGACTCAGACCACTCCAGGCTGCGCGGAATTCTCATGATGGATATCCATCGTAATATTTCCCATGCTTGGCAGTTTGATCTGATTTCTCCCATTCTCGGAAGTTTGATCATGAGCTAAGTTTACCAAACCAATATTTCCACTTAGCGGTGCTTGCTCTGAATCTCCCCCACGTGGAATTTCTTCTTTGGCTTGCCATCCACGAAAAACCATTCTTGCATTTCTCAAGCTTAAAGATCATCCCATGTCTGGGATTGGAGTGCCGGGCTCCTATTATCATTTGGCTAGATTTTGTTTTGGACAGATGGCCACACCGATTTCCACTTTTCCACTCAGCGTGAGGAGACATCATTTTCTTGGTGCAAACATTTTGAGTCAACTCCGTAGCATGTAAGGTTTGATAATTCCGACAGAATCCTTTACATGCTTGCCAACTTAGCCATGACTCGTCACTAAAGATGCTCCCTATAATTGCAAAGATTCAATTATTTGCTCCATGAATATTATGATATGAAACAGTTCCACTCTTCTATGAGATTCACTTCCATGAGTTGCATCGTAAAACAAGTAAGGTCTTGATAGAGAATCTTTGTAATAAATTTCATCAGGTCTCCTCGGTAACACTCTCACTATCACTTAATCGATTTTCATAAAAATATCTTTGAAGGAGTTGATCTAGAATTCGAGGATGCATTTGATGCTGAATAGATAAAAACATAGTTGGATGACTTGCTTGTTGGAAGTGCTCAAAATAACTCTTACTATACCGCAACATGCTTGCTTCTTGTGCACTGAATGCTTGGCCAAGGAAGGTCTGAACAACATCAGCGAAAATATATATAGCTGGTATTCACTTATACCCTGGCCCGACATTCTTGTTACCACCTGCCTCGATCTCTATCGAGATCCTTGAGAGTTTCCTTCATTCGTCAATTTTCAACCAGCTATATTTTGCATTAACAAGTACCTCATTGAGCTCTTACAACTGAGAGTCTCTAATCGAGATGATTTCCGAGATGACTATCAATTTCCCACCGAATTCTTTATCAACTCGACCCTGAACTCTTCACTGATTTGAGCATCAACTGGGTGCCTTTCGAAAGTGCTAGGAAAAAGATCTCTTCATATGCAATTTAGGAATTATTTTTAATTATTACATCTCAGTTAATAACCGAAGGTGGGTTCTTGGGATTATTATTTCATTTTGAACGTGATAGGACCCCGTTGTCCAATCTTTCCATGTGTAGAAGAGATGATAAATATGTCAAGAACTCAATTAATTAATTAGATCAGAGGTAATCATAGCTCATTGGTCAAGTTAGATCCATCATCATCTCTTAGTGAGCCAAGTGATTTGAGCTCGTTGAGTTGGGTGAGCCAGCGAAGTGGATGGTTTGAAATGGTTGAATTGATTGAGCTATCTAGAGCTTGGTGAGCTAGGAGCGAGCTAGGAAAAAGCTCACATATCTCATAGTAGTAAAGGTAAAGTTTTCAATCTTGCAGCACTGTGTGTAGAACATGGATGTAAGTATCAAGAGGTTTGAGCATTGTGAACGACAATTGTGAAAGCCTAAGGGATAAAAGAGTGACCCTCACTCTCATTATGAAGTCAGAGAATGCATCATCATCTCGAGATCACTTTCAGAGGTCTTGAAATAGTGTTTTAAACACTCATTCAAAGGTCCAAGGTGTCTATGCATCATGCCAAAGGAGGATATTGTGATCATCGTCAAGAAGTTATTCATCAGGGGGAGAAATCTTCGTCAATAGAGCGAAGCAGAATCGGAAAGGGACTTGTCTCCATCTGAGTAGTTCTTTCTCTCTTCCCTCCCCTCACTTTCTTCTTTAGGGGGTTCGCACTTTCATTTTGTCTTATTCATGTTTTTTCTTATGTGACTATAGTTGATGATGTAATAAGTCACCCTCAATTAATGAAAAGGGGACTTAATTTTATTCCTAGGAATACGAAGAGTCACATGTTGTAAAAGAAAAATGAAAGGTCGTGTGGGGAGTAAGTGAAGAGTTTTTCTAAAATCTATATATTGTAATGACTTCCCCATTCCTAAGGGTTGTCAATTTTGTATGTTCAAGAGTAGATAACTACCTAGAATAAGAAAAAGATAGCTATTTCCTCCATTTTCCTCTTCATATGTTCTTTCATCTCTCTCAGTGTACAACTTTGTCCAATATGTCAATAAAGAAAAAGGAGTTTCATGCTTTTCTGGATGAGTGAATAAGTGAAACTTTGTTGTTCATGGTTTCATTTTGTTTTGATATACTTAGCAAGTTGTGATTCTTTCTAATTTTGTGTGTTAATTATTCTGATTAATCTTTTCAAGCATCTAATTTTTCCTACTTGCAACATTAATCCCCCTTCTAATTTCACACTCTCATTTCCCCACCTACCTAGAAAATTCCTCCCTTGCAAGAAATTGCAAGCATTTTCCACAGGTGTAATGGAGTGTGCTATTGGATCCTCGGTCTCTAGGCCAACAACAAATTTTCATTTTAGTTCACACACAATAATGGAGCTACCCCATTCAAGGAGAGGGACCTAGTCCCAAAGCGTTGGGGGAAATCCACCAATTTGTCCCATCAAAAATTTTTCTCGCCAACAGTTTTTGGCACCCACCGTGGGGAAGATTTAGCACTTCTGCACCCAACATATGAACCAAAAATCCAATAAAAAAGTATATATTTAAAAACTAAAAAAAATTAGAATTCCATTGCTAAAAACCCATTATTGATTCATGTGAGTGACCCTTCATATTCCACAGTCCTTTCATTTTCTCATTGCAATATATTTCCAAAACTAGCTGAAAGGCATATACCAGATGAATAGGTTGAGAGGAATTTGATCCCACTTTTGAGGATTTGCAAAATCCACAAGATCAAATCAAGATAATCCCATATTTCTTCTCTCAAGCCTCATCTTCTTCTAAATCTTCAAGTGGTACCCATGGAAATCCTATTCAAACCCCTGTTGATACTCCTCCTACAAATCCCCTTGATTCCCCCATATTTCAACCACCATTGAACATTGAATTCCCTAGTGAAGAAGAACAAGAACCAAAAGAAGAATTGGGAGAATAATTTGTAGAAGTAAGAAGAGGAAGCATAAGTAATAATGGGTGGAGACAAGAAGAGAGACCTCAACCCATTGTTCCATGGGGAAGGAATATAGGTCCACTTTTCTTACACCCCCTCTTCATGATCTACCACAAGTTCCACAAGAAATTTCCCAAGTTCAAAGGTGACAGACACAACTTCCCAAAGAAGACACATCTCTTCCTTCATCACATCATGCAGAATTCTTGGAATTGAACATGAGGATGTTGTCTGTAAGATTGTTTCATGGAATCACTTCAAGAAAAAGAAGTCAAGTGGTTTATCTCTTAACCTCTCACTCCATAACATGTTGGGAAGACATTCAAGAAAAGTTCATAGGAAGATTCAAATCAGCCAAAGATTTCCAAGATCCTTCCTTGTAAAATTGGTACAAATGAGGAAAGAATCAAATGAAACTATGAGAGACTTTGTGGCCCATTTCAACTGGTTACTCCACAGAATATTGGAAGATGCTTCACCATCCGAAGACAATGTCAAGAGATTCTTCATCAATGTGCAACCTCTTGAAGTTGGATTCATCTTACAAAGAGTTCGACCTCATACTCTTGAGCTTTCCTAAGAGGATATAATTGAGATAGAAGATGACCTCATCCTATCAGGAAATTTCAAGAATCCTTCAAGGAAGGATAAGACCCATCATTCCAAAGATGAAAGAACTAATCCATTGTTGTAGAATTGGAAAATGAATTGAACAATATTGAAGAGGGAGTTTCTCCAATTATCATTCCATCAAATTCATAATAGGAATCAGATTGCAAGAGCACCCCAAAGGCTTGCCTTGGAGGCTCCACCTATCAATGCAATCCATAGAACTCGAGAAGATGAAGAAGGACTTGAACAAGAAAGTGAAGGTATTGATTTCCTAGAGATTGAAGAAGTAGATAATGATGCCCAAATCAGATTCTATGAGTATTCTGGAGGTGATGAAGATGATGATGAAGATGCACCTAGTTTCTCATGTGTGGTATTCACCCATTCTCATTCCCAAAAGGAAGATTCTTCCTCCACTGTGTGAAAAGAAGAAGGTTGAAGATCCTCCTTGTGGCGACTCTACACAACAAAATAATCAGTCGAGGATCTCCACTTGCACCCTACATGGATTCTGCATTGGAGAAACTAGATCTTGTGGAAAGTAAGAGGTCACCTGCTATTCCAAGTAATTCTTCCAATGCCCCTTCCAATTCTAAGTTCCACTTCTACAAAAACTAGTCCTTCAAGAGTCTCTAATGTACCTTCAAAATCAACCTCTTTTTCCCAAACCTCTACTCCCGCTTCCAAACCTATTCTAAATTCAAAAGTAGTATCTCCATCCTCCCCATCTACATCTTCCCCTTTTGATATCATAGAACATGTGAACAAATCTAAAGTACAGATTTCTGAATATGAGTATTTACAGACTCATTTTGAAACAATTTGAGAAAATTTTCTGTCATATCAAAGATAGTAGTTCAAAGCCCAATACTGTGAATCCTAGTTCTAAAGGACTACTACCAACCCCACCTACATCTCCATCACAGAACATGCTTTCTATGAGTACATCAAATACTGATAAGATTGATCCTTTCTATGTCTCCCTTCTCCTTGGAGGATACAAATTGAATAATTGTATAATAGATTCACGTGCCTTTGAAAATGTAATGCCTATAAAGGTTTCCAATGCCATCAAACTCACCTTGACTCAATCCAGTGGCTATTGTTACTCCATGGAGTCAAAGGAAATCTCACTAGTAGGAAAGGTCAAGGATGCACAAGTAGCCCTCACCGAATTTCCAAATAAGAAGGTGTTAATGACTATCTTAGTAGCAGGCATTCCGAATTCATTTGGAATTTTGTTAAGTAGAAGCTTCTGCCAAAACTTGGGAGGAAAAATCTAGATGATTTGGTCTTCTGCAACCATTCTAGTTAAGGGAGATATGGAAAAGTTTCTTCTTGTGAAAAAGATGAGATATACAGTGCAAAAGTTAGGAAATCCAAGAGCTAACATATTATACCAAGATGGTGGGAATAGGAATTAATTCATAACAATCCAAAGAGGGGGGTGAGATTCCTACCTTAATAGGACCAAACATCCCTTTCTGAGGGGGTATTGATCTTGAAGAAGTGTAGAGAAATTTTGAGTTGCAAGAGGGTAGTCCCAAGTTGTTGAATGATACAAGCCATTATGAAAATGGAATGGTTTTTGATGAATTCCAAAATGAGAAATCAGCTAATGGGTGTACCCATGATAAGGATGTGTTTTCATTCCCATTTGAAGGTGAAGTTTCCCTTCATCATTGCATTCGTGAAGAAGAAAATCCAACTTGCGATGAACCTTTGAAAGGATTGAAAGAAGACTCTGTGCAAAGAAATACTAATAATTGCAGAAGAAATAGAAGACCCTCACCTTAGTCTTGAACTATTGATGCAAGCCATAGAATTACAAGACAGTTATGAACCCTATTTTAAATCCTCAACCAATTTGAAAAATGGTAATGATGAAATAAAGTGGGGTGAAAAATCTTATGTCCTTCCTGAGAAAATGATTGATGGATGTGTTGATGAAAGTGAGGTGTTCTCTTTCCCATTCGAAGAAGAATATTATTTCTATGTGGAAAATATTGAAACAAAGGTCCTTGAGTCCTTTGATAATGAATCCTTTCATAACAAAGAAGTAGTGGAATGCAATGAGCTTTGGGATGATGAAGCAATTCCTCCAAATGGTTTCCTTGAATTTCAAAATGAAGATTCTTCAAATGAATGTAAAGGTGAGATTTTGGAAATTTCAAAGGAGTCCGTGCAAGAAATATTGAAAGTTGTAGAAGGTACAGAAGATCTGAGCTAATTCTTGACCTCTTGACTCATGTTATGGCCATGTGAGATAGGTATGAGCTTATTTTTGATTCTTCACTCAATTTCCAAACACCTCATGATGAAATAGAATGAAGGAATAAATTCAAGGCTTATCATGAAAAAATTCTTAATAAGCATGAACATGGGAAAGAAGAGAATCTAAAAATTCAAGAAATTTGAATTAAAAAATCATCCTTGTAGCAATGATGAGATACAAAATGAGAAATCAGTAGTGTGGGGGAACATGGAAGACAATTTACAATTTGAGACTGATTCCCAAGATGGTAAGAACAATGGAATTTCTGAGAGAAGCTTTGAGCATCAAAAGGATCAGGTAGGCTCACTCCTCCTGAGTATACAAACAGTCATGAAGGCACCTGGATTTCATAAGCAGTTGAGGAAAGGAAGCTACTTTCTCGAACTAGTCAATGGCTTTGTAGAATATCATCACTCAATGTTACCTATTCAGAGGTAACTTCTGAAAAGAGAAAATTACTACAGTGAAAGTGGGTTGTCCCCTGCATGTACCATAGGTGATTTAGGATGTGTGTTTCCCTTTCCTATTGTGTTTTTTTTCCTTTTCAATGTGGCATGTGTTTCCTTTTCATTGTGTGTGTGTGATTCATCCTTTCAGTCTATATTTTCTTGTATGAGACTCTGTATAGCCCAATGGATAAGGCACTGGTCCATGTCATGTATTGAGATTCTATGGATTTCTTGTTTACCCTTTCCTCAAAATTTTTTGATCCAAAATAAGTCCCCAAGTGAGATCCAGCTATTGTCATGTGTTTTTTCAAGGGAAAAATTCAACATGAAAACATGACAACTTTACCCTAGTGTCAATTTTTTTGCTTGTAAGCCCTCATAAGCATTTATATGAATCAATTTTCCCTTTGTGTCAAGTTTATCATATCCATTCAAGATCTCATTTGTATTGTACCAACATTTCCCAGGTATTTGAAATGTAAAATCAAGATCATGGAGTCCGTATGATGTTGTTCTTTCCAAGGAATATTCTTTAGTGAGCCTAGAAGGGCTACTTTTAGCCTTTCCAGGACTGGTGTTCATCCCCAGGATAGAAATGAAGGCCCAAATTTATAAGGATGTGGTATTGAGGAGATAATAATGTTTATGCAAGTGGTTTAAGAATATTTAGGAAATATTTGGAGGTTCAGGATCAAGTTCAGTGAAAGCGGGTTTTTGAAGGTGAAGGAGCTTTTAGTTCAAAACACCACCCAAGCTTCGGGAAGTGATTTTGGGAGATTAATAATGAGTTGGAGATCAAAAAATATATCAATGGAAAGGTAATTAGGTGATCTAAATGATGGTGGTTTCAATTTTTTCACAAGGCATAGGAGCTTCTTCCCACGATCTATTTTCAGCATGCACAACTTGCGGTCCTAAGAAAAATGAATATTTTTAGGGGGTTCAGGGAGAATCATAGCATGGAACCCATCCCATTATTCTTAAAATTCTATTTCCAATCAAATTCATATAAATGAATACCTGAAAATACCTCTAGATGCTCCAGAAACTTCATCATCAAACTTCTCTCCAATGTAAGCATTCAAGACCTAGCCAAATTTAAAGGTGGACACATGTCATCACCAGGTGATGGATTTTTTTTTTCCAATATTTCCCATCCCATTGGGAAATTTGGGATACAAAAATTATCCCAAGCCCAAGATATCCCCCTGGATCATCATGTGACCCCGACGAAGCTCAAACTTGTCAGTTAAGCCCCTTCGTACTCATTCTCAGCCCTCCTATCGTCAAATCATGAAGTGCCACTTGTCCTCACAAGGTGAGAGAAAATTTTATTGTCACCAACTATTCCATCCCCTTGGGATAATTGGGACACAAAAATTCACCCCATACTCAGCTTGGCCATTGATTCTCCATGTGACCCTGGAAGGCTCCGCATGCCAATTTTCAGCCCCCTCTCCTCTCTGCCTCACCGAATCATCTTCTGCCACTTGTCCTCACCAGGTGAGGGTGAATTTTCTTGAAAAAATTATTTTGTATCCCTTGGGAAAGTTGGGACACAAAAAATTTCCCAATCCTAGCCCTTTCCCAGGTCCTCCATGTGAGCCAAGTTTAACCCCCTCGAGAGCTTTTTGAGTGATTTTTCTCTCTCCTCCATCAACCAATCTTCATCCACCACTTGTCAAGCTGAGAAGAGGGAAAATTTTATTACACCAAGTGTCTCATCCCCTTGGGATATTTGAGACAAAAAAGTGTCCAAGCCCAAGAGTTTTTTAAAAATCCAAAATTTGCTCAAAAATATAATTGTTGTACTTCTTCATGTGTGTTCGAGAAAGATGCTACCGAAGAAAGTTATAAAAACCATTTCCCTCCTCCATTCCTCCATTTTTTATTCATTCCTCCATGTTCACTACTGTAAAATCATCCAAGAAATTTTATTTTCTCCAGACACCATGCCTATTTTTTTCTAGATTTACTGCCATATCCAAAAACATGAAAAACTCATATCTCCCAACCTGGTAATCGGAATCAAATGATATTTTCAGTCTCTCTCTCTCTCTCTCCCAAGTTCCTACAAGAAGAAAGAAACAAAAATGACTAGATGTGTCCCTAATTTTTAATGTCAAAAAACCCTAGGATTCTAACCTAGTTCTCACTTTTTCAATTTCCCACCATTCCAGCAGACAGTTTGAGCTAGAATTTTTAGCATGGCATCCAGAAGACTAACCTATTCCAAAGAAACTGATCTTTCGTCCATCCAAGGTGTGGAAGACCAGTTTCTAAAAATATTAAGTACATGGTGCTCATACTCACTATAAATATAAACTTTCTTAAAATATCCAAAACCTTCAAAGAAGCAAACTAAGAAAGCAACTAAGATGACAAACTAGACAATCCGGGACAAAAAAGTGAAAAACCATGAAAAAATTAAAAAGAAAAAAACAACTTTCTAAAAATAGAAAGTTCTTGAAAATGGAAAATAATCATTTATAGTAATGTTCCAAGTGAAAGCTCAAGACCATAATTATACAATAAAAATCACGAAATAATTATCTTGCATTCAATTCATTCTGGATGTTTATACAGCATATGTCACTCCATATAAATAGGTATTTACATCCCTATTTTTTAGAAAACTACTTTCCCAACAATATCTCCATAATCTTATTTAGTTGTGATTGTTACTCACATAACAATACACAACTCAAGGTATACGAGTTGTTAAAACAACTCCAATAATATATTATTGTTTATATAACAATAATATAACTAATTGATAACATGTGAACATTAATTTTTCCTAACATTCCCCCCCTTAATGTTTACATGGTAAAACATATCTCATTCTTTGATTGTCACTTACCACCTCTGTGTGCTCATGATCAACTTCCTCAACTGTGTAGCATCGGGCTTACACAAAACTTGCACATGTGTCAATGTACATTTCTTCCACTGATGGTTTTCTTCAGATTCTACCAACAACCTTACCCAATTACTTTTTCAGGTGTACCAATAACCTTTCACAATTGGTTTTACAAGTTCACCAAAACCTAACACGATTTTTTTTATAGGTTTATAAAAAACCTTACACAATTGGTTTTACAGGTTCAACAAAAACCTTATACAATTGGTTTTCCTGGTTTACCAAAAACCTTCACATCATGATTGCTACAATACATTTTGATCAATATTCTACAATGTTTCTACTGAAAGGGGTTACATGAGGAATACACACAAGTGAACAAGAATTTACATCATATGTTCTTATTTTTCACGCCACACTGAAAAACAAAACTGAAACAAATGTCATCATACCAAAAGTGTGGCCCCATTGTTGATGATGACGAGAGGTTGCTATCTAACTTCCTTCCTCTATTGCCTTTGTCCTCCAATGTATGTGTTGCTGACTCATTAGATTGTGACATGACGCTCAATGATTTCCACATTGCATTTATTGGTATAGTTTCCCTCCTGCAATGTGAAATATTTTATTTTTCGGATGTCGGGTAACACCGAAAATGCATCCGTAAGGTAATTTTTTTATTTTATGGAATGTTTTTATAATGACACATTTTTTTGACTCTTTGACAAAAAAATTACTGACACAAGACTATTGACTTTAAATGACCCTAGACCTAAAAATCCCTTCTGATCTAGAAATTAATATTTAATTACTTTGTAACTTATACCATAAAGAATACCAAATGACTTTGACTACAATGGCAATTGACAAGAGACTAATAAAATGACAATAGTAATAAATTTAATGGCCTAAAATGACAATAATAAATATCACTTTATAACCAACTATATTGAAACATGACTCAATTCTTAAAAATATGATAAGACCAAATTAAACTTGAATAACAAAAAACTATAATAAAAAAACTAATTAATTAAAAACATGTGACATAGACAATACTCTGAGAATTTGCAGTAGTTTGATCTTCGTCGATTGAAACGACATTGAAATTGGAAACTTCAGCCATAATTTTGTCTTTTCAAACTTGCAAGTGTCTCAGAGTCTTCCCGAATACGTGATATAATGGATTTAACAACACATAAATGAATGTATGTCAAGCATACAGGCAGAGCTTATCCATCAATGAAAAATTACTCCATGGTGACATGTAGATGTGGAGGAATACCAAATACCAAATACCAAAACAATGCAGTCTTGGTAGGTAGATTTGTAGAAAAAATGACCAATCGCCACCTGGAGAAAGTGTTACGCACTTAAACCAAGTATCACTGATCTGAATACACATATCTAATCTTCATTTATGCATATGAACCATGATAGATCTCCATCAGATGCCCAAGTCTTCGATCGATGAATCTTACAAATTACATGGATGACAAAATAAGATTAGCTATACGGTGAATGTAATGTTGAAATCAAGTGCTCAAAATAGAGTGATCTGATGAGATCATATGAATGATGCAGATTATAAACTACACTTAGCACCTTTGCGTGCAAGATCTTGAATGGATACACCTTTTCACAAATCAGAGATTGGCCGAAGGAACTGATTTCCACTATTAGAACTTCAATTTTATTTCCAATATTCATGGATATAGATATTGGAATGCATTACAAGGGGAGATAGAATACTTCTAATCAAACATTAACAAGCATAGATCTGACTTGCATAGACATCGAAAACTGTAAATTTTTAAAGCATCACATGCTTATAGAGTCCTCCAAATGATTATGAATGTACGAGACCACGTATTTCTGATGTCATGGAGGAAGAAGATAGGTTGAGACATCAAAAACATGTCTCTTGAATGCAAACTTATTATATAAGCTTCACTTCAAATTCATGCCATACATATCAGGCATCTCAAAATTAGAATGATGTCAAAAAACTGCTTTGCATAATTTTATTGGCATGTACAATGGAACATATAGATGAATACCATGTATATAATGGATCTTAATAGCAACTATATTCGGGTGATTATAAAACATGATGATGTTCCTCACAAATTTTAAACTAGTTAAAATTTAAAAAAACGCTCTGATACCAAATGAATGGCGTGAGACCAGATTTACACAATAAAAATCACGGAATAATTATCTTACATTCTATTCATTTTGGATTTTTATACAACATATTCCACTCCATATAAATAGGTATTTACATACCTATTGCTTAGTAAATTCCTTTCCCAACAATATCTCCATAATCCTATTTAGTTGTGATTGTTACTCACGTAACAATACACAACTCAAATCATATGAGTTGTTAAAACAACTCTAATAATATATTATTGTTTATATAAAAATAATATAACTAACTCCTAGATCCCAGTGGCTAAAAATAGAAAGTCTTCATTTTGAGTGCAAAAAGTTACACATGGTTTCATTTTCACTCATCTTTTCAATTTTTTGACTCTTCACAGGGTTATGGGATGATCTCATAGCTCGAACAAAAAATTGAAGCCTCCATATGGATCTTGGAAGTAACATTTCAAGCTCAATTGTGTCCAAAGGAAAGTCAGAGCATCATAGGGCACAACAGGTAAAATCAAGGGACATTATGCAATTAGAAAAGATGATAAAGATTTCAAGAACTCAATTAATTCATTAGATAGGAGGTTATTATAGCTCATTGGTCAGATTAGATCCATATTCATCTCTCAGTGAGCCAATTAATTTGAGCTCAGTGTGTTGGGTGAGTTGGCAAAGTTGATGGTTTGAAATGGTTGAGTTAATCAAGCTAGCCAAAGCTCAGTGATCTATGAGTGATATAGGGAAAATCTCACATCTCTCAGATTCATAAAGGTAAATTTTGTAATCTTACAACACTGTGTAAAGAAAAGGGATGCAAGTATCAAGAGGTTTGAGCATTGTGAACGATAATTGTGAAATCCTGAGGTGTAAAAGAGCAACCCTCACTCTCATTATGAAGTCAAGAATGCATCATCATCTCAAGCTCACTTTTAGAGGTCTTGAAACAGTGTTTTTAAACACTCATTTAGTGGTCCAAGGTGTTTTCACATCATGCTAAAGGAGGATATTATTATCATTGTCAACAAGTTCTTCATCGGGGGGAGAAATCTTCATCAATGGAGTGAAGTGGAATCGGCAAGGGCCTTGTTTCCATCTAAGTAGTTCTCTCTCTTATTTTCTCTCTCTTCCCTCCCCTCTTTTTATTCCTTAGGGGGTTCGCACTTCCATTTTTTCTTATTCATGTTTTTTCTTATGTGACTATAGTTGATGATGTAATAAGTCACCCTCAATAAATGAAAAGGGGAATAAATTATATTCCTAGGAATATGAAGAGTCATGTGTGTAAAGAAAAATGAAATGTCATGAAGGGGGTGTTAACCAAAATAACCTCCCTCTTATTTTGGGTTAAATAGCTTCTTTTTGTGCCTCAGTCAAATATTTACACATTTCAAGAACTCAAAATTTTCTGGGTATTGCTTCATCAAATAGAGAATTTTTTCCCCTTTCCAGAAAGGTAAGGAAGTCCTCCTAACTCCTTGTAGTTTTTGAGTTATGGCTCAGCAGAGTTTGAAGGGGAAATTTTCCCTGGGTAGGCCCGCGGAGGTAAATTGGAAATTTTTCCAAGGAAATTGGCAGGTCGGCAAAGCCAGGGAGGGATTTGCGACACTTAGCCTTTTTTTGGCTAAAAACTCAAAGGAAAAATCTGGCCCGCAAGCCCGCAAAGGAGAATAAATAAAATTGGTTATGGCCCCACACCAATCGGAGAACACCACGTGTCAAGTCTACATCAGCAGCGCCAAGGCGGGGATCAAAGGAAAGTTGAAGTTTTTTTATTTTTTTGGCACAAAAACGTAAAGGCATGAATTGAACCCGCGGTCCCATCGACAAATAGGATGGCGCCACATGTCCACATTAGTAGCACCGTGGCGAGGATCGAGAAGAAGTTAAGTTTTTTGCCTTTTTGGTCAAAAAGGTTGAAGGCAAGAAATGAGCCCGCGATCCCATCAGCGAATTGGGAAGTGCCACGTGTTATTAGAGGAGCGGGGTGCGGAGAGTTTTTGGGAAATTTTCCCAAATTGAAAAAAGAGAGAAAAAGGTAGGTCTTCGGCCCACGAATCATCCAGAGGGTGCCACGTGTCTTGGAGTAGCAGGAGCACAGAGATTTTTGGGAAACTTTTTCAAAAGGGAAAAATTTAAAATTTGACCCCACCGACCCCAATTTTGACGATGTTTTTTACCAATTTTTCCCTAAATCTTCATAGCGCCATATCTTTCGAACCAGAGCTCAGTTTTTCATGATTTTAGTGTCATTAGAAAGTTGTTGAAATCCTCTACATGATGGTCAATATAGTTGAACCGGTATCGGTCACCAAATAGGTGACCGATACCGGTTTAAGGGTGACCGTAGTCGGTAAGGATGAATTGGCACCAGTCAGGATTTTAGGCACAAGGGTCCAAAAAATGATGTAGGTTAGGTGGTTGAGATGGGTATGGTAAAAAAATAGGGTGGGGGGTAATGATAGGTGATGAATATGGTCATGGTAAAGGTAGATTAATGTTGTGCTTTGGATTGGGTGCAGGGGAGATCACAGTTACATATGCGGGATAGGGTTCCACCACTACTAGTGACATTATATGGCTTAACGAGCCCTTTGGAGCTGTAGCACGTGGAGGTAGTGGGCTTGAGTGGTATTCGGTGCTACTAACATGTTATTCAATATCCTAGTTTAATGGTCGCACTCATCGATAGATGGGATTATACGACCAACACGTTCCACCTTCCGATGGGTGAGATGACTATCACACTGGAGGATGTGTTCTGAATTCTGAGCTTACCCATATTAGGGGCCCAGGTGTACTCTATCTCCTTTGAGGCCTCATAGGAGTTGATTGAGATAGTATTTGGTGAGGGAGCAGTGGAGCTAAGATTCCATAGTGCCAGTTTGAGCTATGGCGAGATGTACCTAGCTCGTCCGGATGAGATGAGGCTAGTGGTTTTATTGATGGAGGTAGTGTGCTGCTATGCACTACTTGATGCAGAGGGTGGATGCTTTCCTTGATCACTGATGGGGGTGCTCCATGATATGATGGTGCATGAGACATGCTTTTCCTAGGCACCAACATTCTTGGTGCAGCTATACAGAGAGTTGTGGGCATATGGGCGGTTGCACAGGTTTAGCATGTGCTATACATTTATACTGCACTGCTGGGCCTACGAGCACATAGTCTGTGTTCGACCTATAGGGATGCCCCGAGTAGATGCATTCCCACCAAGATGTGTGTGGTTGGGATACAGGAGATGGGTACCGGTTGCAGGAGAGTGGAGGTCGGATAGGCCTACATATGATGTGGCCCATTTTTGGTAGTTGTTGGAGGGGTTGTCTGGAGTGGACATTATCTGGAGGCCATATGTGGGATTCTCCTCATATAGGCACATGCATAAGGAGCTAGCTAAGCTATAGCTAGAGACTATGGATACAGGGTAGTTGTGCTGGGGAGGATGAGATGATCCCAGTAGATAGGGTCTGACGGCAGTTCGGGCTTGTACAGGATATTCCTCCGCCCTTCCCACAGTATCAGAGAGATGATGTGGAGAGGCCCTTACCTCTACCATAGCCTTTAGTGCCTACAGGAGAGGAGGAGTAGCTAGTGGATCAATATATTGATGATGTCGGATGCATAGATAGGTATAGGTAGTGGTGGGTGGCTCAGTTACGAGCCATACCACCTAGACCAGGGTAGCCAGACTTAGCTACCGTGACAGTGTAGAGAGACGCCCTACAGGGGCAGGTAGCGACGTTGATCATGTAGATAGGTATATTGCAGACACAGCTGGAGGGGTCAGAGGCAAGAGGTAGCAGAGCTACGAGTACAGGTGGCCAGTCTACAGGCCTAGATGGTAGAGGGAGAGGGTGGAGGTGATGGAGGAGATGGAGATAGAGATGGTCAGGTGGCAGCCCTACTGGCTCATGTGGTAGGTTTACAGGGCCAGTTGGCCACATCCCAGACACAGATTGGGGCCTTACAGGCCTAGATACAGGCACAGGGATAGGGGGCACCACCACAGGCATAGGGATAGGGGGCACCACCACAGGCGCAGGGAGCTGGCACAGGGAGCTTAGTCCCAGTTCACAGGCTGGCGCAGGGCAGGTACAGGGGCCGAGACCTATGGGACCACCATAGACCATGCCTATATCTAGGTTATGGGATGCCCTAGGTGAGGTGAGATATTATCAGGACCATCTCATGGCAGCCGGGATAGACTTCCTCTCTTACAGAGAGTACAGGGCACAACAGGCATCTAGTGAGAGGACGAGATCCCACACACATAGTGTGGAGAGCACAGGAGGGCAACGAGCTCTGAGGCCAGATCAGGGAGAGGCCACCAGTGCATGGTGACTAGAGTGAGGTGATGTGCCAGCAGGGCATAGGAGGCCGAGGGTACAGGTGACACAGAGATGGAGGACATCTACTGAGATGTCTGATATGCGGCCACCTGATTTTTGATGTATACTAGTGATTATTTTTGATATATATGCCAGCCTGCATGCCGAAGATAGTTGTATTTTTTATCACATACCAGCCTACGTGCCGAAGACAGTGAGGATGTACGAGTGATTTTGTTGTATATTTTGAGCATATACCGGCCTGCGTGCCAAAGATTTTTTGTATTGATTCATTCATTCTTTTGTATATATGAGACCGGCCTGCGTGCCGATGACATTTTGTATTGTATATCGGCCTGTGTGCCGACATTTTTGAGATGATGGCCATGATGAGATAGGCATGTATTTTGAGATACACATTTATTGATTTATATGATGAGATTCATGGTATTTTGTGATGTGTTAATATGTTTATGAGATATTGGATGTATGGCTTGTGTTAGATGAGATATGGATTTGTTACTTTGATATGGATGGAAATTAGGTGAGTTAGGCATGATGGAGTTAGGTTGGTTTAGGCATGGATCGAGTCAGGTTTATAGGCATGGATGAGTGATAGGTTATAGGCATGGATGAGTAGAGTGGTAGGTGTAATTGAGTATGTTGTGGTAAGCATGTTATGTATGTGAGGTTCAATTTTGTTAGGCATGGATAAGTGAGTCAGGTGAGTTAGGCATGGTTGAGTTCAGGTTATTTTAGAATGGATGAGTAACCTCCAAGGGCCCCATGCCCTTGAAGTGCTACCTACATAGTCTATGATTCAGGCCGATGTAGTTCTCCCATGAGCTAAGGAATGAATGGGTCATATGAATCTATGATGATGGTAGGTGTAATAAATGTATGCTGTGGTAAGCAACTTGTTATGTATGTGGCTTAATTTCCAATTTTGTTAGAAAAGGGGAACTAAGTGAAATGTGGGGTAAATGGTGAGTTAGGCATGGTTGATGAATTGTTTAGGGTAGAGAATGGCCAAGCTAACCTCCAAGGGCCCCATGCCCTCAGAGTGCTACCTACATAGTCCTAGTGAAAAGGGACCTCAGGCCGATGTAGTTCTCCCATGAGCTAGGGAAGAATATGAAAATGAGTTGGTAGGTTTGTGGGCATGTTGTGGGTTTAGGTTTAATAGGTGTGGGTAGATTATAGGTAAAATGATGTAGGTGAAGGATTATGGTGAAAGGGGAGGATTACCCCAAAGGTAAGCGTCGAGGACCAAGTCCTGTATAAGGTAATCAAAATGTAAACAAAGATGGTTAAAAGATAAGAGGGGGGAATAAAGCCACCTGATTGGGTAGGATCATACCGAGTAGATCATACCTTGAAGGGGTGATGAACACAAGACCCAAAAGGCATTACACGATTAACTGTTCTATGGTGAAAGTAGTCACAGGATCACCAAATGTCAAAATTCCAAGATGTCCCTTGAGGTGAATTTAGGAAATGAGAGTGGAAATGGTAAGGTGGGTGAAAGGTAGTTAATTTTATATGTTTTGAGTGACAGGTCTTTTGGGCAAGAGGTCCGAGGTCACAATGGGCAAGTCCATGACTAAAAAGTTTTTTTTTTTTTGATAGACTGATCGATGCGGGAAGTCTATATGGGATAAATAATATGGTACTCCTTGAGGTCTTCGTGAAGCTGATCGATGCGGGAAGCTTCGGTTTCTCTCATTTTTTTTTTTTTAAGCTTCACATAGTTGTCCTTCGAGGGAGCAGTCTATTTATAGTAGCAATTTTTTTGAGAAGAAGATGTCCTTTTGAGGGAGTCATCTTTTTTTAGAAGTTTGACTCAAGGAGTTTGGTCCCATTTGAGGTCTTTGAAATCATGGACAAGACCAAGGTGAAGGATATGAATCTTGTTCAAAAGGCAAGGTGGAACGACCATGGGATCTCATCTAAAGGTAGATGAAAAGTATCCATGAGAATCATGCTATGTGCAGTGCCATGGTACACATATTCAAGAGAAGATAACAAGTGATGGGTACTCACATGATTCTTGTTTAATCGTTAGGGAGGTGTATGGAGTGGATAGCACTCAAGGGATGAGCCTGTAAAGAGACAAAGGGTGAGGTAGGACAATGAGTCAACAATAGAATGGTCAAAGATGCAATGCGTTAAGGGGCTCAGGTTCAGGTTTACCCTCAAGTGAGGACAAATGATAGGCACCCGATCCATAGGTATGAGTTACGATGTATGGTCCAAGCCAATTAGGAGTGAATTTTTCCCCGTTTACTTTTTTTTTCTGCTTTGGTTACGTGTTGATTTTCTTTCAAGACAAGGTCACCGACTTGGAAGGTTCGTTCATGAACACATTTGTCATAAGCACATTTGATACGTTGTTGGTAAACTTGAAGGTGATCCAGAGCATTAAGACGACGTTCATCTAATAACTCTAGTTGTGCTAAGTGGTCCTGACGAAAGTCATCATTAGTAAGCATGTCATGGAGAGAAATGTGGAGTGAGGGGATCTAGACTTCGAGAGGCAGAACAACCTCTGTACCATAGACCAGTGAAAAGGGTGTGGCCGCAGTGGAAGTGTGAATACTAGTGCGGTATGCCCATAGGGAAAAAGGAATGTGCATATGCCAATCCTTCCCAGTATCGTCAACCACTTTCATGAGAATTTTGTTGAGGGTTTTGTTAGTGGATTCAGCTTGGCCATTGGTTTGTGGGTAATAAGGTGATGAGAAACTAAGTTGAATGCCGAAGGCATCACAAAGTTTTTGCAGTGTTTTGTTTTTGAATTGTTTTCCATTGTCAGTGATGAGGCGATGAGGGACACCAAAGTGACAAATGATGTGATGGTTAATGAACTCACATATTTTCTCAGCTTTTGTGGAGATGAGTGGTATGGCTTCCACCCATTTTGTGTAGTATTCGGTAGCAGTTATGATCCATTGATGGCGTTGGGAAGAATGAGGATTGATTTCTCCGACAAGATCCAAACCCCATTGAGAGAAGGGCCAAAGGTCACGAGTGACCTGTAAGGCATGACTGGGTGTATGATGAAGGTTGGAATGTTGTTGACATTTCACACAATGTTTGACATAGTCACAACAATCATGGTTAAGGGTCGGCCAGTAATAGCCTAGGTGAAAAATATGCTTAGCAACAGCAAGGCCACTAAAGTGACCTCCACATATGCCATCATGAACCTCCTTAATGGTATAAGGAATTTCAGAACTTGTGAGGCATCGTAAAATAATACCATCAAAGCCGCGCTTATAGAGGAGTCCCCCTAGAATAACAAAATGGGAGACCTTTTTAAGGAAGGCACGTTGTCCATTACGGGTGAGATCAGGAGGTAAGATGGAGAGGGAAAGGTAGTCAGAGTATTGTTTATACCAAAGGTCACTCGGGTCAGGGGTGTCATTTCTGATTGAGTAAACATCATGAGGTAAATAAGAAGGTGAATGGAGGCATTGTACAGGTGACAAATATTTTGGAATCGGTAGGGGAAGCGGGTATTTGGGAAGCTAAGCAGGCCATGGTATCTGTAAATTTGTTGGTTGAACGTGGGATGGTTTGAAGGGTGTAACGATCAAAGGTGGTCAAAAGTATGTCTACATGATGTTTATACTTTTGAAGTATCTCATTACGACATTGGTACATACCATTGACTTGGTTTATGACCAATTGTGAATCACCAAAGATGTGGATTGATTTGACATCTAGGGCATAGGTGGCCTGGAGACCTAGTACGAGCGCTTCGTACTCGGCAATATTGTTGGTGCATTCAAAGTCTAGTTTGAAAGACAAAGGCATGGGTTCTCCATCTAGAGGAATGAGGATAACACCAGCCCCACCCCCACGCTGACACTTGGAACCATCGAAGAACAGTGTCATTTGGTAAGGGGGTTCATCCAGGGAAAGGGTAGCAATGGATTCATCAGGAAAGTCAAAATTAGAGGGTTGGTCCCCGGAAATAGGTGCATCAGCCAGTTGGTCAGTGATAGCCTGGCCCTTAATGGACTTTTGGTGAATGAATTCAAGGTCAAGATCAGCTAAAAGCATAAGCCATCACGTGGTGCACTGATTTTGATAAGGTTTGGCATACATGAAGTGTAAAGGATCAGTGTTGGTCACAACATAGGTTTTGTGGTTGAGTAGGTAATGGCGGAGTTTGGTGGCAACAAAAACTAAGGCTAAGCAAAGCTTTTCTGGATGGTTGTATCAGGTTTCATAGTCCAAAAGAGTATGGCTTATGTAATAAACCACCTGCTCCCTATGTTGTTCATCACGATGAGCGAGCATGGCTCCCAAGGAATGATCGGTAGCTGATATGTATAGGTAAAAAGGTTGATCATCTTTAGGTGGAATGAGTACGGGTGGTTGGAGAAGGTATTGTTTTAGGGCCCCAAAAGCTTTGTGACAGTCATCATCCCATTTAAAGGAGACATCCTTCCTAAGCAGATGATGAAATGGTTGACACCGATCAGATAATTGTGAAATGAAATGGTGAATGGACTGCAATTTACCTTGCAGGCTACGGAGTTGTTTAAGGTTAGTGGGTGGAGGCATTTCCAGAATGGCCTTGACTTTAGCAGGGTCAACTTCTATACCATGGAGGGAAACAATAAATCCCAGGAGTTTTCCTGAGAGAACCGTGAAGACACACTTTTTAGGTTGAAGGCGGACACAATATTTAATGAGGTGGTCAAAGATGGTTTCGAGGACAGTGAGGTGCTCGGTGTGACATTTAGATTTGGCCAAGAGATCATCCACGTAATCTTCCAATATGTGATGCATGATATCATGGAAGATGTAAGTCATAGCACGCTGATATGTAGCACCAGCATTTTTAAGGCCAAAAGGCATGACTCGATAGCAAAAGGTTCCCCAAGGGGTAATGAATGCGGTCTTGTGCTGATCTTCTGGGGCAAGCAAAATTTGGTTATAACCCGAGAAACCATCCATGAGTGAGAGCATCTCGTGACCAGCGGTAAGGTCAACCAGTTGATCAATACCGGGCAAGGGAAAGTCATCTTTTGGGTAGGTGAGGTTGAGGTCACGGAAGTCCATGAAAATGCGGAGTCCCCTTGTTGCTTTAATAACAGGGACAATGTTAGAAATCCAATGAGGATAATCAATGGGTAAGATGAAGGAAACAGAAAGAAGGCTGAAGTTCTTCTTTGACGAGAAGAGCAATGCGAGGGTGCATTTTCCTCAGCTTTTGTTTGATAGGTTTGGCATCGGGAATGGTTACGATATTGTGGACCACTATGGTGGGGTCAATACCAGGCATGTCTACGTAAGACCAAGTGAAAGCATGGTTATGATCTCAGAGAAAAGAAGTGATGGCTTCCTGTTCAGCAGCATCTAAAGATTGTCTGATCTTTAGGATGTGCGGGTCATCCTGAGTATGAATGTTGATCTCGATAGTCGATTCATTCAACATGGTTTGCATCTCAGAGGGTAACGACCGATGAATATATGAGTCTTCTGCACCAAGGTAGGTGAGTATGGATTCATCATCCTGACATTGAATGATGTTAATGGTAGGTGTGTCATCATCGATCATCTCAGGATACAGGAATGGGAGAGTGGAAGGGGCCTCGCCTTCACGTTGATAAGTCAAAGGCCCCAAGGAAATGGTGTTTATGAAAAAAAAAAGTTAGGAGGGATAGATTCAGGATCCATCGACTCCGTCGGTGAGGGTGGTGATGAAGGTGGAGAAGGGCTAGGGTCTTCAATGAGTTCAATGCGGGCCTGTTTGGTAGGAGGTTTGGGGAAGCCGATACCACTACAGTCATTATGTTTGTGGGTGGTACATGGAATAACAGTATGGCGGCCTTGCTCGTAAAATCCAAAACCAAAACCCTTCCACGCACAGCGGTGTGCAGGAAGGTGTGGGTGAAACGGATATTGGTAAGTGATTGGAAGTCAGGAAAATGGGTGGGGTTGTGATGGTGGTTCAGGTGTGTAAGTGGTAGTATCAAGTCCCCCATAGGTGAGACTAGTACGAAGATGAGGAGGACCATAAAGGAGGCATTCTCCTATACGGTGATCATAGTGAGGGTGTTGGTGAAGGCTTCCATACTCGTGTGGAGTAAGGAATGTGTTGACACTATATAGGTGGTACTCCCCCAGAGTGAGGCATTGAAAAACACCTTCCAAGGGATCAGTGGTTGGTATGTGGGTAGCTGGTATGGATGATGTGTCAGAGGTCGATGCGGAGGTGGAGTTAATAGATTGGGAAGCTAATGGGTCAGCCATGGGAGGTTATAGCAGTGGTAGGAATAGAGGAGGTATGTGTGGTGAAAGCAGTGGTTGTACTGGTAGGTGGAGGTGTAGGTGAAGTGGTAGTATTGGTTGCGGAGGTAGATGGCTTGACCGGTATGAGCACATCATTGGGTCGGTAAAGCATGTTGCATGTTTTGAAAGGTGATGGGTCAGCTGGAATGGTATAAGTGTGTCCTTCATGTTCAAACTTTACACAACGATGCAAAGTGGAAGGAACACAACCCATGACATGGATCCAGGGTCTACCAAGCAACAAGTTATATTGGAATTCCCCCTCCAAAACATAAAACAATTCTGGAATAGTGCGGGGGCCCACACGAACGTGAAGGATGAAAGTGCCTAGTGTGGAGGTGATAGCATCATTGAATGAACACAACATGACCGGATGTTTATGCATGTAATTGTCAGGTATGCACATTTGAGAAAATGCATGGGATGAAATGATGTTAATGCTAGCACCTCCATCAATCATCACATGGCGTACCCATATGTCATCAATGTGGACAGAGATGAAGAGGGCTGGGTCTGGGTCATCATTTTGGTATGGCGCGATCTCCTCCTCTGAGAAGCTAAGGGAGGCCACTTGGTGAACAAGGTGAGGTGAGAATGAAGGTGGTAATTTGGCGAGAGAGGCTACATGATGGGGTGTGATAATGGAGGCTACGGGTGTAGGGTCATTGGGTAAAACCTCAATAGATTGAAGAACCTCCATGAGAGCTTGACGATGGGATTCTGAGGTTTGGATGAGGTTGTATAAGGAAATTTTGAGGGGAGATTGGTGTAATTGTTTGAGCATGGTGTGATGTGTGATGCCATTAGAAATGGGGTATGTGGGGCCGCAGATAGTTATTTTAGGTATGGGTGCAGATGGTATGTTGGGTATAGGATTGGTTGGTGGGTCAGCTGCCTTTTCTTTACCCTTCTGCACATGTGTAGTGACATGTACCATGTTGATTTGAGGGAAGTTGGAAAATGGAGAAGGTGTAGGGTAAGTGGTATAACAACATGAAGGGAAAAAACCTACTGGAGGAGAAAATCCCTGTGAGGTCAGTTGGGCACAACGACATTTGGGTGGTGGCGTGGCAAGTTCTCTGATGTGAACCATGTTAATTTCAAATTTTGTGTGTGGTTCTAGGAGCTGTGAGGGTGGAGGTTGTGGTTGTTGAGTGGGCAGTGTGGGAATGGGTGTAGGTGAAGCAGGATCCTCATTGAGAAGGTCATCATCATCAAAGTTGGTTTCTGGTGGACACAATTGGATAAGGATGGTTTTCAAGGCCTTGCAGTTCTCCACATCATGCCCTGGCACACGATGGTATGCACAAATTTTAGTATCATCAAACCCTTTTGGCTTGGGTTTGAGGGGGTCGTAAGGTCGGAGTGGCGGTAATGTGATAACAGAAGTCTCGAGGAGGTTGGTTAAAATTTTGGCATAGGACCCTGCTAGTGGATCACAATGGGAAGTGAATGTAGGTTTGGGTGTGGGTGTGGTTGGTTGTCTGGGAATTATTTTTGGAAGAGTAGGAACAGGTCGAGCTATGGGTTTAGGTGCCGGTGTGGTTTGAGGTATCGGTCGGGTTCGTTTGGGTAGGGGTACAGTAGATGGATGGGTAGGAGGGTGTGGGGTTGTTTTGACTACCTTGTTGTGGGGTAGTGGGGTTTTGTTTTTGGGTTGCACCTTCTTGGGTAAAGGTGATGTGGGTGTACGAGGTCTAGAAGGAAAATCAGATGGAGGAAGAGGGTGAGTTACCCATGGGGATAACGGGGGTGCTATGAAGGTAGATGACACAGGTCATGCTTGGGGTGTGAGGGACAATGACTGAAGTGTAGTGGGTAGTGAAGCAATGGCTGAAGGTATTGGAGGTATTGGTGGTAAAGAGACTGCAGGTGTGGGTATGAGTCATGTTGTGTGCCTGGGTAGGTTAGAGGTTTGTGAGGAAGGAATGGGTTGTTGTGTTATTGGTTTATGGATGGGTGAAGGGTGCTTGACCATGTTGGGCAGCTGAGGTCTTAAGGTAGATGGGACAAGTGCAGGTGTGATTGGTGTGGTAGGGGTATGAGGTCGATGAGTTTGTTTCTTTAGTTTGGGTGTCAGAGTAGGTGTGGTTTTGACATTGGAGGATGTAGCTAAATCCAGTTTAATAGGTGGATGAGTAAGGCTGGTGGTCGGGGTGACCCCTAAAGTGGTAATAGGTTTAGTGGAGGTAAATGTTGTGGGTATGGGTTTGGGTTTAGGCATAGGTCGGGTTATGGGTAAGGGTGTGGTGTGAGTGCTAACAGGTATCATGGAAGGGGTTGCGACAGTAGTGGTTGTATTTGGTTTGATGGGTGGAAATGTGTTTGGGTAGATAGTGGAGGTGTCATCGAGGGATCTCTGCATCTGTGTTGAGACAGGGAGTAAGAGGCACCCCCATAATAAAGCCCTATCCACATAATCTAAGTGATCAGCCAAACATGAGAATGGCACGTTTGTGGGTGGAGTTGGTGAGGACCTAATGGGAATTCCCATAAAATGCATCTTAGAGATGGGGAATTGGCCAGCTTCAGCTTCCGTGGGTAAGAGAGCTGAAAGTAGGTCTGTTGGATGTTGGGTAGCTGATGGAGAATGCTCGCCAAGAGGCAAAGGTATCTCCACTGGGTCTATGATGGGTGGAAGAGATGATGGGAGTTCCTCTATAAGTGGAGGAATGGATAGGTGCTCCTCTGTGGGTGGAGGAGGTAATGGGTGCTCCTCTGTGGGTGGAGGAGGTAATGGGTGCTCCTCTATGGGTGGAGGAGGTAATGGGTGCTCCTCTAGGAGGAGGTACGGTAGGTAAAGGTTCTCTAAGTGGAGAAGCTAGGGGTGAGATGGTCTCAATGTTAGTAGAAGACTCCTCCGTAGGTGATGTAGGAGATGAAAGGTGTTCTTCTATTGGTGAAGGAACAGTGAGGTTGGTTCCAATGTGGAAGGAGGATTTCGGGCTAGGATTTCCTCTATGGAAGGGATGTGAGGTAATTGAGAGGTGACAGGTACCTCGTTAAAGATTGCATGAACCTCACGGGTATGGGTGTCATGAGTGGATGTCTCACCAGTTTGATTGGATGAAGGGGCATGATTGGGAAATGGTTTTTTAAAGATTTGTAGATTTTGGTTGGGGGTGGCATTGGGATTATCCACAGTTAACTCACCTTTCTCGAGCATTTCTTGGACAATATTCTTAAAAGTGATGCAGTTTCCATCACTATGACCCTTCACTCGGTGATAGTTACAGAAATCATGTTCTTTATACCATGCGGGCATGGGGCGAGCAGGGTCAAAACCAGTGTGTGGTTTTATGGGTGGAAGGGTGATGGCTCCAGCTTTGATAAGATTTTCTAAGACAGAAGAGTAAGGTTCCCCAATTGGGGTATATTTTCACTGCTCTTGTCTGAATCGAAAAGCCTGGACAGGTGATAGATTAGATGAGGGTGTAGCCTGATTGGATGGATGAGCTGGGCCGCCTTGAGTACCACTGCGTTAGTGGTACCTTTAGCCTTTGAATAATTGGTTGGTGGTTTGGAAGAAGAAGAGGTTTCATTCGACTTGAATGCCGAATTCTTATTTCGTAATTGGATTTTCTTCTCTTCGATGGCCCGAATCTCTAACTTTCATGCCATAGTGAATGCCTCATCGAATGTTCAGAAAGTTTGGACCTGCAAGGTCAGGGAGATATGTCTGGCACAAGCTCATGTGAAGAGCTCGATGAGTTCAGTTTGTGGCAGTTGGAAGGTAAGTTGATTGATCAGGCTGCGCCAGCGAGTGACAAAATCTGTGATAGATTCATCCTCGTACTGACGTGTGGAATATAGATCGGTCATGGTAACCTTCTTGGATATTGATAGAGAAATGATCCAAGAAATCTTGGGCTACCTGATTGAATGAAAATATAGAGTGTTTGGGTAACCCACTATACCAATCTAATGCAGGTCCAGTGAGGGACATGGGAAAATTTCTCAAAAGTAAGGCATCATCATGAGCAATCAGATAACACCCATGTTTGAATGAGCGCAAATGTTGTTGTGGGTCTTCCTTACTATTGAAGCGGTTGAATTTAGGCATTTCCCAATGCACAGGGTATGAACGGATAGGAATGGATGGGTGAATAGGCTCATTGCAAATCTCATCATAGGTGAGAGTGTTGCGGGAGCCAGAAACCGATGCCTCCAATGTTTGCATCTTGTCCATCATCAATTTAATTAGGTCATTGGTGGGTTGTGATGATTGGATGCCTCCTATAGCGTGAGGAGGTTGGTTTTGGGTATATAATGGGGGTGGCATTCCAGTGTATGGGGCTGCCATGTAAGGTGGTGGAGAAGAAGGTAATGAAATAGGGGGTACGTACCCGGAATGAATAATAGATGAAACAGGCGGTTGTTGGTAGTATGTATATGGGGGTGGAAGGGTCGTGGTAACCCTAGTGGCAATAGGGGCTAATGATTGTGGAATGGAAAGAACTACGTTCTGAAATGGGGTAGGGGTCACCGACACTGGAGGTGGGAATGTAGCTACAGGTATGTGTGAGACATTAGGGGTGGATGAGGTTGTGTTTGGGGTAGTCATCGAGGGTATGGTGGATGTAATGGGTGCCACAGAGGTAACAGACGTGGCAGTCATGGCGGGTATAGAACCTAACTGTGAAATGACTGGGGGTAAGGTGGATGTAGGTAGCACGGAGCCAGATGGGGCTGATGCGAAGTGGGTGTGAGAGTCGGGGGGATAGATACGGGCATGCCATATATCAACTGACCCGAGGCATCTCGAGTGGATGAGTGGGAGAGGTAAAACTGCAAGGCAGTAGGGTTCTGGTCAAGGAGTCATGTGAACTCCTCATCTCCGGTAGCGATATTAGTAGGCTGGATGGGATCCACGGCTGGTGAAAAAATAGAAGGTGGTGAAGGACTAGGTGGGAGTGGTTGACAACTGGCATGGAACACGAGGGCATTTCTTGTCTTCGGGTCAGCACCATGTGCACCAGTATTGATCAGGTAGGGCTGCTTCTCTGTAAATGATACAGAGAACAGCAGGAACAGGTGAATCTGGTGATAAAAAATGGATGAAGTAACAAATGGTGGGTGGAATGTGAAATAGGCTAACCGATGCCGGTTAGGGAAAACTGACGTCGGTCAGGGGTAACCGCTGCCGGTCACTGTAGAAAATGGACAGTGAGTAAACAGTGAGGCAGAAGGCAAAATCTGACAAGTATGCCAAATCTGGGGATGTGTAAAACGTCAATGGGAAAAATGACAGTGACAGAGACTGTGGAAAGTGGAAGAAAGTGAAGTGAAAATGTCCTTTTGAGTAGGTTAGCAAAAGGACCTGGAACCGACGTCGGTTGGGTTTAACCGATGGCGGTCAGAGGTAACTGATGACGGTTACTGTGAAATTGAAACAGTGATGAAAGAAAGTGGTTGTGAATTAAAATTTGATGTGGAATCAGACCCAGAATTCTGGAAATGATGATGATATGGCCCAGGCACACTCAGGTGAAGCCAGAATACACCAGCTATGATGAGGAGCATGCAAGGATGAACAAAAAAAAGTGATGAACGTGATCTTTCACCTCAAAACACAAGCCAAGCAGAAACACTAAGAAAATGTGATCCTAGGAGTGCCCTTTCTATTATGTTTGTTTAGCTTATGCTATTTAGGGACTGACACATGAATTGTGAAATAGAGTTTTTGGTGAGGATGGCTTCCTACAAAGAAGGAGATCTAAAGGGTGAGGTTTCAGGTATGTTATGGTGGGGGCGGGCTTCGCTCTGAAGTATGACTCGACAGAGCAGCGAGCTGGGTGCCCACTGTGTCATGATCGTGTGATCACCTACAGCTTCTTCCAGGTAAGATGTTGTTTAAGAATGTATGTATTTGAATTTTTGTGTGGTTTGGTAAGACTCAGAGAAAGAGAAAAGGATAGAAGTGCTTTTCTATGATTCGTTTGTCAACCATCAGCTGGTCATGACCTCCAGCATATAGGTTGCCCTCAATTAATGTGAGCTAATGCAATAATCAGAATGAAATGCAATTGTTTTTAAACCCAAATCAAAAAATGTGAAATTGGATGACACAATAAGATGAAGAGGAAGAGGGATGCTCTTTCACTAAAATGCAGAAAACATGAAGAAATGATTCTTTTTAATTACACCAAAAGAAAAGTTTCCTTTAGAGAAAATAGAAAGAAGATGTGGATTACCAGGGAAGAAAATTAGTGTGTACACTTTTTAGAAGGGAAACAAACACACAATTTTTTCCTAGGAATGAATGAAATGCAAGGAACCCCGGATGGGTCCCACCGGGCATGCCAAAATGTTTCACCTTTTTCTTAGATTGTTTCTTTGAATTGTTGATGAAACAGATAGGGTAACGGGCATAGGAGGAATACCTGTTCAAATGTCGGTTGATGGGTTGTTGCACGCGTATGACTTCCGAATCCACAGCTGACCATGAGAGCTTCCTTTTGGCTAGGAGGAACTACCTGTAATGAAAACAAGACCACCAGAAAGAATTAAACAATATGGGCAGTGAACTGCCTAGCGTGAGCTAGATCCAGGAAGTATGATACTTCCTAGATGGCTGTCAGTCCACTGTTTTAAACAAATTAATGTTGTAAACAAAGTAAATCCTATTGTTATTTTAAAATGATTTAGGTATCTCACTTAAAAACACAATAAGAAAATAGATCTAATCTAACAGGCTAAGCTAGAATAGAATCCAAGGTCAAATGGTTGGTTCTGGGTTCTGCAGGTCTGATAAAGGTCTCGGGTAGGTCACAGGTGAGTGAGGGTGAGGTAAAATTAGGTGGGTAGGTCTCTGTTTAAGGCTATGTGGGTAAACACAGAGACCGGTGGTCAGGGGTGACCGACCGCGGTTAGGTATAACCGGCGCCGGTTACTGTGAGATCTGGAAATGTCACAGAACAGGGTTTTGGTCTCCTTTGTGATTGCACAAAGGATTTTGGTTGGTCGGGATGAGGTATTGGGTGACTGGAGTAGGTTTTGTGAGGTTTTAATGGGTCTATGGAGGTGAAAATGTTGGAGAAGGTCAATAGGGAGCAAGATAAACAATGGGTGATAAAATAATGATGAAATGAAATAACCAGGAAAGTATGATGTTATACTTACTTGGATTTCATTCCTGAAGGTCTGTGTGTGAAGGATGGAGGTGCTGATGATGGGTTTGAAGGATACAAGTGATCACTGAAGAAAATCTTCTGCATGGGCTGCATGCACACTCCTCTTTGCTTGGATAGATCAGAATCATGGCTGGGATGGCTGTGCAGGAGAAGATGCTCAATCTCCTTCCTTGGATGTGAGTTTTTGCTAGAAGGGCTCTCTGAAGATGCATTCTTGCTCGTCAACTTTCTTGCTTCCAACTTCCAACTTCCAAGTTCCAACCTTGAGAATAAGGTTGTTTTGGGTTAAAAGGGGTAACCGACGGCGGTCCGGCTTAACCGCGATGGTTAGGGGTAACCGACGTCGGTCAAGGTGGGATTTCCTAGGTTTACTAAACTTAGGGAGATCCTCCTGATTTCCTTGGATCTCATGTCGTTATCCCATGGATTAGACTGGGAGCTTCTTGTGAGCATGCGGGAATGTGGTTAGAGGGAATGTAGGCATTGATTTTTAGGGTTTGGGTAAGTCTTAGTTAGTTATGGTAACTTGCTAAGAATAGGTCTTAGGTTGAGTTAGCTTGGTGAGGTGTCTAAGTGAACTATATGTGTAGATATTATTTAAATAAGATATTTAAATAATAAATATAGTGAGGATAATGCATTAATTTAATTAAAAATTAATATTAGTGGGGTGAAGGGGGTCATGGCTAGGTAAATGTAAAAAGGGTGCTTATATGTCGAGGGACGAAAAGGGAGTGTGACCTAATTTTAGTGTCTACATGGACTTCATGTGATCAAGGGCCAAAGGATATGATGCCCTTATCCTCTAATTGTTGCAAACAATTGTGAAGGGCTATGAGCAAAACATTATCCCTATGGCCATTGATACAATGTAATTACAATATGGTTGATCACGTTCACGTTGTAAATGATGTTGTAGATGATGTTGGTTAGAAGGTAAGAAAATTAAATGATCATTGATATAAAACACACAACACATCATGTGGTCTAGCATGATGAGAGAAATGTAATGAATCACACGAGACATGTGTGGAAGATTGAGATATACCTGTCGTGGAGAAGGAGAAGAAGGACACAATTTTGTGATGTAATAGGTTGAGATTTCTTGTGAGGAGGAGATGGAGATCACATGGGATGCTCAATCAATGGTAATGGAGAAGAACTATGATGGTGTAGCAATAGTAACTATAGGTGGAGAATCTATAACATGTGTGGTAAGCAGGTCTTATTCTAGATCAATAACCATATACCATAGAAGTGTGACTGATTCACATGTGTTGTATTGCAAGTGTTTCTAGTGTGGGAATCAAACCACAACAAAAGATAATTTCTTCTCTAGACGATAGGTTGAAAGTCTAATTGGTGCATACACACATTGAATCTCATAAGATGTAATCTATGATAGATTATTTTTTCCCTGATGTAAAGTAGGGAGATGATCATAGGTAACTCTAGGGCCATTATTGATGATGAAGTGATACAGAGGAAAGCCTCCAGAGGTCCATCTCATGATATGTGTTAATAGATTTGAATGGTAGGTTGAGTTTTCTCATTGCAAAGCATCATTGGTAAGACTATGGCGAAAAGTTTTTGAGCAATAATTGAATCATTAGAATATGCAATCCATAACCATATGATAATGTTTGAGTATGTAGGTAAAGATTTCCAGTACCATCAAAACATAAAAAGGTATGTATGATAAAATCCTTGGGGAATTCTGAGTTATGAATCTTTTTAGGAATAGAGTTGTCATGTAAATGAATTTTTATCTATGGAAGCATAATAGGACTTTCTTTCTAAAGTAAGTGATTGAACCTGGGATTGTAATTGACCCAAAAAATGCATGAGAGACAAGATTTCTTATGAAGGGATAGTAAAAGATGGAAATAATGTGTTAAGCGGTTGTAACTTGCCATTGTGAGTGAATCATAGGTACATCAAGAGGAGACAAAGGATTTCCGATGCTAAAGGTACACTAGGTGTAGGTGTCGAAGAGTCTATAGGTGATGAAGGACATGGAACATCCATAAAAGAGAAGGACTAGCATCAGAAACATCCCTAGGGGATGAAGTGATAGATGGAGATGGAGCGATAGGTGGAGGTGAAGTGGTAGTAGTAGATGAAGTGATGGATGAAGGTGAATCATGCACAATATTAGATACAACCTCAGGAGAAAATGAAAAATGAGCGGGAGACTTCACACTCAGTAAGTATGTAAGAGTAGTAGAATTATGACTATCAATCACTTTTCAGAAATAATATAGAGACTCAAATATGAATATGCCATTAAGCATGTCATCAATTGGATCATCGACATAGTATGAAGAGTATGTGAATTAGCACATGATGGATTATCATAAGCAATATTAAGAAATAAGAGAATCATGAGATGTAGCTATAGTAGTGGTCTTACTAGGAGGAGAATCAGTATGCACAGATGTACCACTGTCAAGACCGAGCATGAAATCAATAAGAGAATCATCTATTAACTTCCTTAGAAATGTCAGGAGGGTCATGAATAACTGTATAACATGGTGTATAATGAGTGAAGATCATTAGATCAGAAACAATGCCAATAGTATAATTTTCAAAGGTAGTAGGTATATGAAGATTCATGGGCTAAGAGTTATTGTTGAATATGATCTGGCATAGTAACATCACGATATAGGGTATTGATTTCATTGTGGCCTCATCGTAGATGGAATTAATACTCACATGAGGCATGATGAAGCGAGATGAAGGATGGAGCTATCCTTAGACTTTTAAGGTTGTTGTGGATCCTAGGGAAAAAATTTATAATCTATAGGTTCATCAAAATGATTCTATAAAATATGGATTTTATTGAGAATCTAAAGTAACTACAACAATGCAATAATAACTGAAATATAAAATCTTGAAATGATTTATATTGATAAATAATAAAATGAAATAAATGTAAAAAGGGGAAAGGTACTGACCTGATTTGGAATTACCTCGAAAGTGATTTGGGACTGTAGACAAAGTGATGAAATGGCGGAACAAGATGTCGCAACGAACATTAGAAGATGGTAACAGAGGAAGATCTGATAAGACTAGGGCGCCTAAGGAAGCACAAGTGCACCTAGGGCACTCTGGTCTAGAATCTAGGTGCCCTAGTATGTGAAGTAGCTTGAATATAATCTGGTATGGTCACTAAGACTTTGCAGTACTTCACCTTTGTTCAGGTTGGTGTCATACTTAATTCGTTGGTGTCGTTGTAGATCAACTATCCAATGAATAGTCATCTACAAGACCCAATACAAAAGCATCAAAACCCTAAAAAATAAATATGCAAATGAATGGGTCGGACTATCCTCAGCTGCCAAATGGATGGACTTATGACTGAGCGATGCACTACATCTCAGAATCGATGTAGTTCTATGTGCTTGTGTGTGCAATAATGTGCCTAGGGTGCCCTAACGTCAATGATGCCAATGTAGCATGCAATAGCTAGATAAAATGTAAAATGGTGGATGGAATAGAATAGACTCCTCTTCTTATGCAGTGTGTGATGTATAATAGTGCCCAAATGCAAACCTTTATTCTATGCAGATAGCTAGCCCTTAGTAGAAATAGTTACCCTTAAGATAATGTGTATATTGTGTTTATATAGGGATCTCTTTCTCAAATTTTGACACTAATGACCTGAAGTATGTTGACTAGTACCTAGGGGAATGGGAGGGAAAATCATAAAAGGTAACCTCAAACCTCTAACTTAGAACCAAGTATAGAGGGGACCAGGGTGCCTAGAAATGAGGACCAGGGCACCTAGGTGCCCTAATCCCTATTTAGGCACCCTAGTCAAAGACTAGTGATGACAACTGAGTGAACCATGACAGATAGGAGCTCTAAGAACTTGAATGGTTTATGTGAGTGAGTGACAAATGTGCAAGAAAAACAATGACAGATACCAACCAAACTGATGACTGGACAAGGGGATGGGTCATTAGTGAATACTTTTCTTAGGTGAGATCCATATATAATAAAACATACTTGGCGGTATAATAATAGTAGTAAGTACATGATTTTGTGATTACGAAACTATAGTACAAAAAACCCTCAATGCCTAATCAAACAACCAATTAAACAAAATGCTTCTATGTAGTTAACTTGGCAAGTGGTCAACATAGAATTACAAAGGAGAATGTAAATTTATTGATTTTAGCCTTGTTTACAAGAAGAAACATCAAAATTGTACATGGAAAAATGGTTATGTGTGTCCATTTGTAAAGGATGCAAGGGAAACACACAAGAATGAATCTTAAAGTATGTTAATGGTTATACAACAATAACCTCCTTTTCATGAACCTATGAATGACAAGCACAAGTCATCAATTCTCTATAAAGTCACTTCACAAATAAAAATACACACTTTGAAGCAGAAACCTCACAAGATCCAACCAAAACCTACCAGATGAAGAGAGAGAGTTTACAAAGAGAAGAATTCAATTTTTATACAAAAATACCTCACAATCCCAAAGGAATATCCCATAGATGCCAATCTGAGGATTGAGAGCACACTAATTGGTGATTTGTGTGCTCAGGGAGAAAATCAATGGAGAACCATGCAATCAGGAAGATGAATGAATCTGAAATTGCCAAGTTTTGATTCTCGGTGCTTTGATCATGCATTCTTCATTTGGTAGGGGACTTTAGAGGCATATTATTCTTTTATAAGAATCCATGGGTGAAGGAGGATAAAAACAAAACATCTCCAACTATTTTGATTCCTGAAAGTGAGAGTGCAACATTTGAAATCCTCCGCCATTAAAATATCATGAATTACTTCACCATTTCATACCAAATCGATCTGTTTAGGAATACTTCTCCAAGACATTCTCAATACACTTAATTTGAGGTAAAACGAATGCATAGGTCAAAATTTATGTTAAAAATGTAAACCTAACCATTATGTGTAGAATTTCCTTATTCAACAGATTCTAGGATAATCCACCTTTGATTCACGACCTTTTGAGTATTTGTTTCATGTCAAAGATTTAGTTTGACTCCTTAAGGTACTATAATTTTGTTTACAACTCTACTTGTTTTGCGGGGTCTTTGTTTGTGTTGCAACATTCTATGGTTTTACATATTCAACAGTTCCACGAAACACTAAGTGTTTGATGTTTTTGGAATAGCAAAGTTCATTCCCAATAATTTTTCTAAGTTTCTACACTTAGCCATTTGATACTCTCCCACACTTATTATTATTACATCATCATGTCACAAATTATCATACCCTCCATTGACGTCGTGAAGGTCTAATTCCTTTGTTGTGCGACATCCTTTCCCCATGACCATACTTCTTTGTTCTACGAACCTCTTACAATTACATGGAAAACCAAGCCTTGAGACACCTGCAAAACATTAAATTCCTTGTACATCCACACTTGTTCGCATTCTAACTTCCTTCTTCCTGCGCTACGAATCTTCATGACACTTTATCTTAGCATCATGGCTTTTCCTGAGCATACCAAACCCTTTTGTTTTGTGGAAATGATAAATTGCTTGGAACACTATAATTACCAAGTCCGTGAAGCACTAACTCTCTTCACCTCTTTTGTTGCACACTTTTTTTTGTAGGTTCCTATTGTACAGGAAACTTCATTCTTGAGCGGGGTGAAGGCCGATACTGGGAGCCACCAACAACTTCAAATGATGGAGGGCTTAGGACCTCAGATGCAGATGTGGATTTACAGGCGCAAATAAGATAGATGCATGATATAAAGAAGCTAGATCTGCAAAACTGAAACAGATAAGATTAGATCATAATATGCGAGGGTTTCCCAGATAGTGTCAGTTCTAAGAGGATTTTAACTCCCTTGAAGGATGTCAACCCCCGTGTCAGATAAGATAATAATAAAATATAAGATAAACAGATAACTTGCAAGTAAATGAACAAAGGAACTTGACACTGCAGGTGTGTAGATGGTATTATTGATCTGATGCATGCAACATGAACCTCACTTTTCTTCCTCTGGTCCGGTTGGTCTAGCTCTTCTTGAAAAATATATCCATCTAGCTCTAGGTCTTTGGTCCTAGAAAAATCTATATCTCTTGAAATATGGGGGAAAACCCATATTTATAGTTTAAATGTGAGGTTAGATTGGGGTTAACGGGTAATCGGGGTTGGGTAGAGTAACCCAAGTTAAGAGATATGATGTGATCACGTGGGGACCACGAGTTGCATTATTAGATGGAGTGGGGAGCGTGATTGACATGGTAGGTGAGATGATAGATTCAATTTAGAAAGGGGTGTCGGATGGGTGTATTAATACCCATGGATTTAATAATTTTTGAGAGATGGGGGATAATGCCAAAAGTCAATTATTAAATGGCTTTATATGGAGCCCATTTAATAATTAATTATACAAGGTGAGAAAATGGATGGGATTTCATTTAATTTAAGAAAAAGAAAAGTGAGAATGGAAATTTCATGAATGTGAGATGATGAAGGGGTGCTATACCAATAATTGGTGTCTACATTTTCCCCTTTTTGTTGAGTGGTTTACGATAGCAAGCCATGAGACAAAAACAAAAAGGGTTAGATGAGATATGTGTCCGAGGATGAATGAAGACATGACCAAAGGCAAGATGTGTCAGGCAAAAAAAAGGATCACAATAACAATGAAAAAAAAGTATGGCGGTGACTCCAATATCACATTGGTAGAGGAAAATTGCGGTCTCAATGCAGACAAACGACAATATTCTCCTGACTAGTGAGTGGATGGAGACCACTATAGTATGGATGCAAACTAAGATGACCAATGGGTCATAGGAAAACATCAAAATATGTGCAACCAAATGTGAAATATGTGCACAATCCTTTGTCAGTGAGGAATCGTATGAAAAATCATGCGTCTGCAAAAGGGACGAGGATGAAGATAATGATGCCCTAGTATAGGGCACGAGAAGGACACAAAGTGAGTTATATGTGTTGAAAAGTACAAGGATGAAAAGGTGCCCCAACATAAGACATAGATGGAATAATCATAAATGTGGAAAGGATGAGTAGATAGGATAGACAAGTGAGATGAAGTGCCCTAAAAGGGTAATAAATATGATGGCAATCATGTTTCATAGGAAATATGCATAAGTGTTAGCAAATTATAAGGTAAAAGCAGTCCTACTTGTTCAATAAATAGGACAAGAAGTCAAGATACTTTTGCGACAAAACAAAAGCAGAGCAAATAGTCATGGAAGTGAACAAGATCAAATAGGTGATGGCCATTATGGTATCTTCCAAGACAAAAATGTCAAAGGAAGATGGGAAGAGATTCTTAGAAATGGATATGATGATATCCCTATGAGGAATAACAAAGATAAAAGATATGACAGTGTTATCAAAAAGATAAGAGGTCAATGTTGCAAATAGAAGAAAAAGAATGGTAATGAGAGGGATGGATGACGATACATAAATGGAGAAACATTGGCATTGACCGTGAATGCCAGATGTGAGGGATGTTGAGAAAGAGAATAGGGAATAGATAGGAGGATTGGTTGATTATGAGAAGAGCAAGAAAGATTGAATATGAAGGTGACAAGGGTATGGAATAGAGGGATGGAGATGGAGGAGGAGAAAATAATGAATGAAAGGGGAGGAAGAAGATAACAAAGAAGGATTATAAAGAAAGGGGGAAATGAAGAAGGACAAACAAAGAGAAGACAAGAAAAGAAAAAAGTAGAGGATGAAATTATAAAAAAGAGATAGTTATTCAAAATGAAAGGTGTGAAGGAGGATGAAGCAGAGGAAAGCAAAGAGGTACCTAATGGAAAATGAAAGATATGATAGAGAAATGAAAATTGATCATAATGAGGAAATCCAAGGCAAAGAATATGGAACTGACCACATGGAAATGCATGTGGATGATGAGATGATAAAAGAGATGGGATAACGCTGAAGAGTCAGGTTATAGATATGGACGATAAAGAGGAAGTAAAATAAGACAAGGACAAGAAAGGAGGATTGAAGACAATGGAGAAAATTATGTATAAGGAAAGGAACCAAGAACGAAGATATTTGATAAAGAGTTAGAAACACAAGGAACGTAAAGAGAATCTTGAGGGACGGAGTGACATATATTGGAAAAGATGTAGAGATGCATGAGATGAGGATATGCTGATGACGAGAAAATAGAGAGAGGGTGCATGATGAAGGCAGTGAAGAAATTGGCAAGGAAGAAGTGAAGATGGAGAGGTGGTGACGAAAAAGAAAGGAAGGGATAGGAGAGGCAATGCCAATGAATGGATTTTAGGAGAAATCCTCCGATAATTATCAGTAGGAAAGGATGGGATAAAAGATGAGATGAGGCAAAAAGCAAACGAAGAATGGGAGGGGAAACGCCAATGAAGGGATGTTAGGAGAAGTCCACCAATAATGATCAGAGGAAATAGAGGAAGGAATGAAGATAGAATGGAGGAGGTCAAAGAAAAGGATTTAGGCTATGCAGAATGGGGATGAGTGATTTTTAGGATAAGTCCACTAATAATTACTAGCGCGGAAATAGAAGATGATGATAAAATAATGTTAGGGAAAGATTAATGACGAGAAAGTATGGGGGTAGATATGTGGGAGAACTCTAGAAGATGGAGTGGAAAGAGTAAATAAAGGAAGGATAACGATGTGTAGGAATATGAAGGAAAAGAGAGGATGTAGTGGATGAGAATGAATGAGAGAAAAATGAAGAAACAAGACATGAAATGAATGGAGAAGCAACGATTAAGTAATATTACCTAGCGACAGATGATGGAGATGAAAATGAGACAAGGAGGAAGTGGTGTTTGCGTGAATAGAAGAGGAGGTAAGAGGATGTGATGATGGGGAGGTAAAAATAAAATGTAGATGGAGAGAATGTGGGGTAGTGGGTCAGTGCAAGATGATGGTGATCATGCTTAAGAGGGACTCTTAAGTAAGATTGCCATGCCGCTTAGAGGATTTAAGTAAGATCACCAAACCGACAGTGACACTATGGAAGGGGAAAGATGACATTTTATTGGATACATGTGTGGAAGGGTTGGTTGGAGTGGATGAGTACGATGAGAGGAGAGAGACAAAAGGAAGGTCACATAACACTGCACAATGATTTGTACGGGTCTTATGACAAAACATCATTCTTAAGAGGAACTGTTAAGTAAGATTGCCCTGCGATGGAGATGGTTAAGTAGGATCGCCAAGCCGAAGAAAAAGAAGGATGATGAAAAGATTGAGAATCGTATATCAAAATCGAACAAGAGATGAAAGGAGGTGATATCAAAGTGATAAATAAGGAAATGGAGGAGTGTGACATGAGTGGATGGAGGAACATATGAAATGTAAATGGAGAGTGTAAGGGTAATACTTAATTGGGATGCCCACGTGGTGGGAGTGGTGATGTAAGAGTGTTAAGCGAAAAAAGGAGGAGTGGAAAGACGTTTGTTGTGGTGATTGTTGTTTGTTTAAAAGAGTAAATGGTGGAGAAGCTTCTAAAGCGGGAGGATCCAAGGAAGAAGATATACCTTAACTAAGATTTGTTGGCTATATGGATGGTTAAGTAAGATTGTTAAACTAAAAACAAAAGAGTAAAAGAGAAACTCAAGAGGAAAGACAAGTAAGATATGTCAGCGCTTCGTGCAAGGGGACAGAAAGGTGGGAAGGATGATGTGAAGACAAATGGTGATGAGTAGAAATGGAGAGCGAGGATCAATGGATCAAAGGCAGTTGTTGAACATGTTGAGAGATAAGGAGATTTAGGATAACGAAATTGCCTTGAGAAATGACCCTCAAGTAGGATTTGGACAAACTGTTAACAGCGATCAAGTATAATTCACAAACCGAAAAGTATATTTGTAAACACATTCATGGAGATGATGGATAGATATAGAATTCATAGTGTGATTTTTATAAAAGATGATCTGGATGAGATGAACGAAACATAGTTGTAGCAAGGGCGTATAGGGAAACTATGTTTGCATAATTGGATTGGATATAAACAAGAAAAGGTTACCACTGCAAGGCATTGCAGCTTGTTGGCGATAGCAAGTGTTAATACATAACCAACAATAGTTAGTTATACCAAAAGATCATGAGGGAAAAATGGATGAACGATGCCCGTAATCCTAATATTGACATGAGGAAGGGAACAAAGATGTGACTTGTACACGGGAAGAGGGATCTCCAAAGGTGGTGCTCCTTAAGTCTATGCCCCAACTCTGGGAAAGGGAAAGAAAAATAGCAGAAAGCTTTCTGAAAATGATGATAAAGGAAGGTTTTGATCATCATTCCTAAAACCTTCCAGATGCCTAGACACCCATAATTACGCCCAAGCAATTTAAATACTTAAATTGCGCTAATTATCTATCTTCTTACAAATTGGTGACATATCGTCAATAACACTCATTTTCCCTCATATCATCATTAATTAATTACACTACGCTAATTAATTAAGTCCCCTATCCAACAAATACCCTAATTAACGACATTCCATTAATAAATCACCCCTTCAACCTAGACTAATTAATTATTATTAATTAATTAGCTTTCCCTTCCATTTAACCAATAAATCAATATTTAATTGATTTAATCCCCTTCTAATAGCCTAAATCATACTAATATTCCTCTAATTAGCTTCTATAAGCTTACATCTACCTATTAGTTAATCACCTTTGATTAATTAAAACACCCCCCAACTCCCATGACTTGCTAAGCATAAATTAAACCCTTCTAAAGTAAGGTTACCTTTTATAAAGCAACCTTATCCATTCCTAATCATGTTTTACCTTTATCCCACATGCAAAGGGATGAAGTGTTTCCTTTATCCATTGGGCTATATAAGGAGCCCTCCTTCTACCTTTATACCTACACCTAAACTTCTTGAGAAAGACAAATGCAAAGCATATAGCAAAATAGACTAAGAGCTTACCTTTTGTTTTCTTGAGAGTTCATCATCTTGAAGAGTTAAGCCTCTTTCCTAAGTGCTTAGGTCATATGGGAGGTGTCAAAAGGGTCTTGTAGCCCAACTTTGACAAGCCCTCATTCCTAGGTTCTTGGAACACTAAGGACAACCATTTTTGATAGCCATGGAGCCTACCTAGGTACATTCATTTATTTTTTGTTAGAGAATAGAGGATTTTAGATGTTTTAACATTGTTAGTTTCAAAGTTTTATTGATGAATGTTTAACATCTAACCCTTGTTTAATTCTTACATGATGGTGCTAAGTAGTTTGTTTAATTCTTGCTAATTAAGGCTATTTAGGTGTTAGTCTTTTCCTCATATTAGCATTAGTTTAAAAACAACACATGCACACATTTGGCACGCCCGGTGGGACTTAGTCCCATGTCCTTTGCACTTAATTTAAGTTTTTGTATTAAGTTTTGGCTAACCCTTTTGATATGCACATGTAGTAATTAATGTCCATTTTCTTAAATTTTTGCTAATTTGCATGTGTAAGTCTTCTTGTTCATAGCCATAATTTTAATGGGTTGTTGCCATTTTGGAATTAACTTGTCAAAATTTGAATATTGTGATTTTCTCCATGTTTTTTTTTAGAGCTTATTTTGGTTGCAGGTCTACATGGCACTAGTTTTTCAATTTCTTGAAAATTTTTTCTTGAGCATGTAGGTCTCTGGTGGATAGTGCACTGTCAAAACTTCTATTTACATATTAATGTGGTGGGTTGCTAACCCCGGCATTACAATCCTAACCAGGTGAGAAATTTCAACTAACCATGTTTTCATTTTTAGAGCTTATTTTTCATACTTCTACCTTCTACATTTTGTCAATTTCTTGAAAACCTTAAATTCTTGAGCATGTATGTTAATGTTTGATAGTGTTGAGTCTTCTATTCATATATTAATGTGATGGGTTGTTGTCAAAATTGAATCTTGGTTGGAAAAATTTGCACATTTTGTCAGATTAAGGGACATTTTTTTTTTGGCACATTTTTTGAGTGCATGTCAAGTTTACCCATGAGCATACAGAGCATATGTGGTGGCCCATCTTCTTTCGGTGGCCATAACTTTTACTCCCAAACTCAAAGTGACATCACATTTTTTTTTTCGGTGGAAAGGTATCTCTGGTGGGCGCACTATGCATGGTAAGGGGGCACATATATCTGTTTAATCCGGTTATACTTACAAAATTTAGTGTTTTGTTTTGATTAGTTTTGAACTGGTCATTTTCAACAGTTTCTAATGTTTTGATGAATGTTGTATTTCCATGCTTACTTGAAAGACCAAAGCTTGTGTATGATCTTCTCTTGCACAAAACTCCCAAAATTGAGAATCAAAAATGCAACTTTGATCTCTATATTTTTAACATTGGGATTAAACTTGAAATTTGGTTATTCATTCTTGCTTAAGGGAATGAACCTTTTACAAAGCATTTTTCAATGGTCCTTTGATTTGAAGTTTTCCATTTTATATAGTTGGAATAAAGTTTGTGTATGCTCTTCCCTTGCACCTTAGGGTGATCTTGGGAATCAAAACGATTCTTAGTCTTCTTTTATAACTTTGGGTTGTTAGGAAACTTCATCTTTCAATTTTGGTTTAAGGGAAGTTGAACATTTATCAAGTTTTTTATGGTTCATTTTGATATTTTTTTAATTTTTAGTTGGATTACATTGTGTATGCTCTTCTCTTGCATCCTTGGATGATCTTGAGAATCAAAAATGGTGTCTCTTAATCTCTTTTAAATAATGTGATTTTCTTGGAAACTATAACGCTTGAGTGCAGGACCTAAAAATCGCTTGTCAAAGAAAGGAGGAATCAAAACAAAGTCAAAAACTACTAATACAGTTGTTATACAGGTTGCCAAAAGGTGTTCAAGCAAACCACACCTAATTAAACAAGATAAATAGAACAACATATTGAAAACACTGTATTGCAGGTTTTAGAAAAGGGTACATCCCTCTCTGCTCAACTGGAACATAACCCCTTTGGCATAACGCCTTAAGCTACAACAATGGGGGTGGTTCCAGGAACCCCAAAGTAGGCCACGCAAGAGGGAACCTTGTGGACGAAACGGGAAGTGCTCCGCACTACCTATCTGACTAGTGATTCCTTTGTGAGATAGAGTTACAAGTTGTCCCTATGCGACCCTTTTAAGTACATGATGGATGCATTTACTGCCCACTGTGCTTGAAGGGGGAAAAGTTGAGATACTCCCAAGATAGTCAGGACTATTTGGGTAAATCATCCCGCTCATGGATAATTTTGTAACACCTAGGACGAGAGAACCACCTAGGAAAATATACTTTGGCCAGGAGCCCACTTTGACCATTCTAAAACAGTGTTGAGTTGTGAGCCATCTTTTCATCACGAAACGTGTGACGCGTTACTTTCACTTAGTTTTTCACTTACCCTAAGGTAAGGTGAAACTCTGCCGAAGTGAAGCCAACATTTTTCATCCCCATTTTGATCTACTTCCTTCACATTCTTTTGACACTTTGTTGATCAAAAGAAGGGTGACTACCTCTGTGTTACCAATCGATTGTTTCTGCCACTTTTTTGTCCATTTACGCCCATCCATGTTTGCGGCTGGGTTAGTTAAACATCTAAAGTGTGTGGAGACATATTTATATCATTGGTAGCCTTTGTGATCTTGATACCCACGTCAGGATCATCATCATAGTTAGGAATGATTCATCATTTTATCTCCCTTTGACATGTTACCTCATTTGCATTGTCTCGACATAATTAAGATACTTATGTCACGTTTCTCGTAAACATGATCTAAGTGTCCGTATTGTGGCGTTACGCTGCCCACATTTTAACACATCCTTAGTATACTTTGACTTAGTTTGATTTCAAACATTGTCCCAAATCTTGAAGGGTGTCACTTACTTTGTTTGCATCATTTCGATACCACTTTGACACTAATATCTCACTTCTCCACGAAGCTTGATAGACGTGTCCAATTGGTGTGGTTACGTAGCTTACATTTGTAAACCTCACCCTTTAACATTTAGGCCTTGTTGGTTGTTAAACTTGTCATGGTATCCTTTGATTGGGATTCACATCTACCCTTTGTTAATATTTACGCCTTGTTCATTTCGAGCTTGACGTAAATATTGACATTGTGTTGATCATCTTTGCATCACATTTTCATATGGTGTATTTCCTTGTTGATTGGCTTTGTGTTTCACACTTGCATGATTGTTCCTTGTGATTATTCATTCAGAAAACTTATTTTCTAGGACAATCCCTCTCGATCTCATCGAGATTGCATCATCACGATGTCTATTTTCCTTAGACCTTCTTCAGAAAATCATGCACGCATCTCCATACTTACACAATGTCTAGCTGGTTGTCCTTATGCTACCCAAATCGACATGTCACTTCCTTCCCTTTGAAGGAGTTCCATCACACTATCTAGATCTAGATATTTGTGCTTAAACCAAAAATGACTGACTATCGCGCGGTTCCCCATACTTACAAAAATATGGAACCTAGGTTTAGCAATTCAAATCAAAAGATTCCCATTACAACTAAACCTCGTTTGGTTCTTCGTGCTAGAGAGCCCATATGGGTAACTCATTCCCCACCTTCATCTCATAGTCGATGGTATGATTTGAATGCTTCTGATCCAAATTATTATTCGAGTTCCCCCCACTCTTCTTCTAATTCTAATCCAAACATTTCCTCTTCTTCTGAGGATTCCAATCCAAATATTTCCTCTGACTCTTCTGATGATTCAGATCCTACTATTCACTACTATTCAGATTCATCTAATTCGACTCCTAAGTCATCTAATGTGACTCCTATGTCATGGTCCTCCCTATCTTCAAGGAACCTCTTCATCATACATTTAATATGACTCCTACGTCGCGGTCCTCCCTTTCTTCGCAGGACCCCTTTTATCAGTCACCTCGAACGACGTCTTCTTCCTTTGAAGATACGTGTAACTACAAATCCCTCCAATCAAACATCTAATTTAATTCTTGAATCACAGTCCTCTCTTTCTTTGCAGAACCCTTGTTATTATTCATCCAATGCGATTCTTGAATCACGGTCCTCCCATTCTTCGCAGGACCTTCTTCATCAATCACCCCCAATAAGTCTTCCTCCTTTGAAGATTCGTGTGACTCAAAGTCCTTCGAGACAAACATCTGAATCGACCCATGCATCACAATCTACAGACTTTGGACTTAATCCTACTATTTTACATATGACATACCATTGTATAGGTAGGTCCACACCACCTTCTTCTACTCCTGAGACATCTAGCTACACATCTTCTTCATCCCCCACATCATTTTCTTCTATCAATCATCATCAAACATCTTCTAAGTCTTCCACACCAATTGGATCTCTTTCTTCCAATCAACCCCTGGTGGTTGATCAACAACTCATACCGATTGATCTCTTTCAGAATGAAGAAACAATCAGGGCATTTATAGGGGCATATGAAGATATTCCTTTAGCAGATTACGAGAAAGGATTCTCTTTAGACTTTGATGCATCTGCATATTGTGAGGAAAAGGTTGATTCCTTTTATCAAGAAATGGAGGAAGAGCCTCAGGTCATGCAACTTGACCCTCCTCTTATTCTTCCATCTTCACATTCTTCATTATGTGATGAAACTCCTTGGTCTTGCATTGATCCATGGCCTATCTTCTCATCACCCAATAACTCTTTGTCTATCATAATTCCTCAATCACAATCTCTTATGGGGTCAATGCCAAGTAGCCCTTCATCTTCATCTAGGTGTGGGTCACCTTCTAGTAGCCCTCCCTCTGCTATTTGTGGGACATTTTTGAGTAGTCCACTATCTTCTATTCTTGGGGCACGTCCAACTAGCCCCTTATCTTCTATGTATGGATCACCCCCAGGTAGTCCATCATCTTCTATTCTTGGGCCACATCCTAGTAGTCCATCATCTTACATCTATGGGTCACATCCTAGTAGCCCTTCTTCTTCTATTCTTGGGCCACATCCTAGTAGACCTCCATCTTCTATTTAGGGGTCACATTCTAGTAGCCCTTCTTCTTCTATTCTTGGGCCACATCCTAGTAGCCCTTCATCTTCTATCTATGGCTCACCTCCCAGTAGCCCATCTTCTTCAATCCTTGGACCGTATCCTTTTCATCAATCACATCATCCTTCTACCAATGACCGGGGCAAGCCCACCATCATTTCTCTCATTCCTATCATCAATCGTAAACATTCACTTTCTTCTCCTTCTCGAGGTCAGAAAAGTCACAAGTCAGCTTATAAGAAACCCAAACAGGTTCATTATCAAGCTCAGGTCAAAACTTCCAAGAGCTCAAAATCCCCCAACAACTTGAACAATCTCAAAGTTGTAAATCAAGCACGATTCAAGAATGCACATCAACGTAACCATCAAGTATGGCACAAAGTGCATAAACCTATGGATAGGGAACTCAAGCTCCCACATACAAAATCCATGTTTCAGGATAAATCACAGTCCTTTGTTGAGTGTGAACTCACCACGATCATTGAGATCGGGGAAAACATGACTCTTGATAAACAAACATGCCTAGTCTCCCTTATCAAGGAAGTCACAAACATTGTTGTTGGATCTTACCACACATAGTGACTTTGTTAGTCCCAACCTCTTAAAACTGTCAAAAATCTAAAAATAAAAAACAATTCAAAAATACAAAAAAAACATTGAGAAAACACAACAAAAATCAAAGGTACAAAGATCAAACATTGCAATCAGGTGTTGCGTACACATGGATATTTCTTTCTTCCCTTCCTTGCTATTCTTCTGCAAGTCTTCCTACCATTTTCATCCCTTCAGTGATATTTTGGTTAGCTTATTCACACGCATTTTGTGACATTTATCTCTATGGTATCCATTTGACCCTGGTCTTTTATCACCTTGGTAAATTAAAGAACGACTGACCTCTTAGAGATCCTATCACATTCAACAGCTAATAAACTTGTTGCGAAGAAATTTTGGACATATTTGTTGACACTATGTAATGTCATCATCGTAAGCATTTCCACCTCCTTCCATCAAGCCATCAGTGGTTCTTAACCCCTTGTCAAACAAGAGAGCTGAAATAAGTTTTCAGAAAGAAAAAGAATCAAAATCAATCAAAAATCAAAAGCTAAAAGCTACAAAGCAAAAGCAAATTGATATATTACTCTCTCTTGGGGTATTTCCAATAATCTCTATCGGGGCTATGGATGCCTGACTGGCAGTAGAGAAATGTTGTGATTAGAATCAAATACATCTCCATCGGGGCTATGGACGCTGGCTGGCAGCGGAGCAATGTACGGCTATCCTTTCACCATCCATTCACAAAATCACCTTTCACAATAAATCATTCCTACACATTGGCTAGGGTCTCTTCACTTGTTGTCTATTAAATCTTCACTTCAAGAGGTAATAAACTCCACGTGCACACCCTGGATCTCTATGAGTAGGCAGGATTAGTATGTTACCAAGTGTCTCATTTTGGATCTTGTTCAGACTCTTACTCTAGTCCATATCTCGTCTTACGATTTTTGCCTTTGGTTAATCACTTCTTCATCGCGAGGCTTCTAAGCTACATTCATATCATTCACATCATTCTTCTACTTCATTCAGAACATCCATGTGTATAAGATTACTTGTTTTCCATGTTTGCGGACATGTTTGTCACCTTTCACAAAAACAATCTTCTCCTTCCTTTCTATCATGTGCTTTTAGGCCAACTTACGCTGGGGGCATCCTTGCTTCTTCCCAGCATTTCATTGGTTTATGTTCATCATCATGTTGAACCTATCCATAATGGCCTTGGGTCCCACTTCTACCTGTGAAGAGTTTACCTTTGAATACTCCCACCTAATCATTGGGGCATTTTTGCATCTTCACCTTTCTGGTACGCACGTGGCCTTATGCCCTTGTACATCCCATCTATCGCTAGGGGCATCCACGCTTCCTTGTCTTCCTGTACATAGTTTCATAAAACTTTCAAAATCAACCAAAACATTCAAATATGTTAGAAAAATCATCAAAAACATTCAAATATGTTTCAGAAAACTTCTAAAAATTGAAAATCATCCTACAAAACGTCACTCTTTGGTTCTCACTTGTTCATGTGTGTGACTTGCGGATCATCTTGATCTACCTCCATCAACAAAAGCTAGGCTGCTTACTTCATCTGTACTCTGGGGCACAACGAGTTGCCTGGTACTGTTTCATAGTGCACATTGCTTTTCCATCGAGACCCAAGTGTCCTCCGTTATTCCCCTCGCATGTATCCTTGCTTGGGGCACCATCATCAACCCTTGTCGTTAATTTACACAGGTCGTAACTGAAGCTCGATAATAAAAACATTATATTATGTTTCTCTATTAGTTTAGCTTGTTTACTTTCTCGTATTGCATTGCATTTTGTATGTTGCATGGAGTTAGGCATCTTTCACTTTCTCGTATTGCATTGCATTTTGTATGTTGCATGGAGTTGGTGTTTTCAGCAATGGACAATTATTTGTAGTATGGCTTTTCATGTCATTCTACTTTTTCGTATGCTTATATTTTTCATAAGGACCGATGACGTAGCTCTTGTAGAAATATGATGACATCAAAAATGTTCCAATATACACAGTGGCTAGAGGCTAAGCTCTTCTCTCCCCTCCTCCATATTTCTTCTGCATCACTTTCCTCTCACCCCTAATCTTCCATCTTACTGGGGCATCCTGCCCCTTCCCATTCTTCTATCTATCTCTCACCTTTTTCGATCGTCGATCGTCTTCCTTCATCACCCTATCGACACTCGAGGGGGCATCTCTCCTTCCTACTAATTTTTCTTCTATCCCTTCAAAATTTCTTCCGTCTACTATCTTTGAAGTGGCGTCACTTACGCCACCCCAAAGAGGGGCAAATGTAGACACCCATAATTACGCCCGAGCAATTTAAATACTTGAATTGCCCTAATTATCCCCCTTTTTGCAAATTGGCGACATATCGTCAATAACACTCATTTTCCCTCATATCATCATTAATTAATTACACTATGCTAATTAATTAAGTCACCTATCCAACAAACACCCTAATTAACGACCTTCCGTTAATAAATCACCCCTTCTACCTAGACTAATTAATTATTATTAATTAATTAGCTTTCCCTTCCATTTAACCAATAAATCAATATTTAATTGATTTAATCCCCTTCTAATAGCCTAAATCATACTAATATTCCTCTAATTAGCTTCTATAAGCTTACATCTACCTATTAGTTAATCACCTTTGATTAATTAAAACACCCCCCAACTCCCATGACTTGCTAAGCATAAATTAAACCCTTCTAAAGTAAGGTTACCTTTTATAAAGCAACCTTATCCATTCCTAATCATGTTTTACCTTTATCCCACATGCAAAGGGATGAAGTGTTTCCTTTATCCATTGGGCTATATAAGGAGCCCTCCTTCTACCTTTATACCTACACCTAAACTTCTTGAGAAAGCAAATGCAAAGCATATAGCAAAATAGACTAAGAGCTTGCCTTTTGTTTTCTTGAGAGTTCATCATCTTGAAGAGTTAAGCCTCTTTCCTAAGTGCTTAGGTCATATGGGAGGTGTCAAAAGGGTCTTGTAGCCCAACTTTGACAAGCCCTCATTCCTAGGTTCTTGGAACACCAAGGACAACCATTTTTGATAGCCATGGAGCCTACCTAGGTCCATTTCATTTATTTGTTGTTAGAGAATAGAGGATTTTAGATGTTTTAACATTGTTAGTTTCAAAGTTTTATTGATGAATGTTTAGCATCTAACCCTTGTTTAATTCTTATCATGATGGTGCTAAGTAGTTTGTTTAACTCTTGTTAATTAAGGCTATTTAGGTGTTAGTCTTTTACTCACATTTAGCATTAGTTTAAAAACAACACAATGGATGACAACACTCTCCTTGCTTAATTTTTACAAGTTACTGTTCAAATCAGCACAAGATGATTATTTGTTTCAATACTTGAGCACTTACCAAGCAACAAGTTCTGGCTTAATGTTGGAACATGTGACCCAATATGTTATAAATGACTCAATCCTTGACCCATATGTATTGGTTATCCCTTCTCATGAATATAAAATCATGGCCTTATATTGATGAAGTAAGGACCCCTAAAAACAACATCAAATACATCAAGTGGAATTACATTAGCTTATAATACATTGATATATTGAGAATTAATCCCAAGACTTGAACTTACATTTTCATGTTACCTGAATTTCGACACTCTTTGTCACCCATCCCAAATGATAAGGATGTGGATTCTCATAAGTTTCAAGACCAAATCTTCTTTACAACTGCATCAGAAATAAAAGTAGATTGAGAACCAATATCAACCAAATCAAGGTTACCATAGTCCTCAATAATCTAGATTTTGATTTCAAATATCTCATTTCTTCCTGAGATTGTTTTTAGCTATCCATGTTCGCCAATCATCACCACATGCCATTATTCTCCATGGTCGTGCATCCTAGCCACTTGTCTACATCAAAATCATCCTCTATCTCTACCTCCCAATTTTTCTTTACAAATGTCATGGAATTCTTAAAGTCCTTGGTTCAGTTCTTTGGATGCAATTCCAAATGCAACTTCCAACATGTAGCATTAGTATTACCATTGATATCACAATTCCTGTAAAAATTCTTAGGATCTTTACAAGTATTCAAGGTGGTAGTGGTATTTTTATCTTTCCATTTACCCTTGTGACTTATTTTTCCTTGTTATTTATTTGGCTAATTTGTTTACTTATTTTTCCTTCACTTTGTTTCTCCTTGTTCGTTCTCATTATCTATGTAGTATACTTGCACACATACTTCATTGAGATCCTTGGGTTTCATGGAGACAACCTTTCTTAGAAGGTGAGTATGAAGTCCTCCCAAATACTTGGTAAGAATATCATCATCCTCCAAGTCCATATTTAGAAACATGGCTTACCTTTAAAGTAGTGTAATCCTGCACACTTTGACCATTGGTTTGTCTAAAATACTACCATTTAACCATCTGGTAAGTCTTATGGCCAATAACATACAAATTTTCCCTTAGCAATTCTTTAAAACCATCTAATGAACTTATAATAGGATGTTTCTTCTTTTCACAAGTGGATAGATGGGTTTCCCACCAAACCAGAGCGTGTCCTTCCATCTTGAGACATGTAAAGGTGATATTTTATGCATCAATAATATTATGCACACTAAAATATACCTCTAATTGTCTTAACCATTTATCTAATAATTCTGTATCTACTTGTCCTTGTAAGATTTTAATATCAACTTTAGTTTCAACTTTAAAAGGAGCATGATTAGATTTTCTTCCCCCTTTTAACGAAATAGATTTCCTCTTCCTAGTTCTTCCAAATTTCCTTGATACTTTGGAGTCAACTAGAGTCCTCTTCCTGCTCTTCCACATGCCTACTATGGATCTTCTTGGCCAAAGCTTGAATCATCGAGTATATGGAATCTTTCTTAACTGTTATTTTCTTTTGGTGTTGAAACACCCTATCCATAATGATTTCTAGCATCTTAATTCTACAAACTAAGTTGTCTTCTTCCATTTGTTATCTTATCCTTTGTTTCCAATTTTTTGTAGATATCTCTAGATCACAAGGTATTATTTCTTCACCTTTTGACCTTGTTACCATCATACAAATCACACAAGAATAGATACCACAATCCTTTGGATTCTATTGTCATATATGATACCAAAATGATCTGTAAAATTCTAATTTGGAAACTTATAAAACCACAAAATTGTTGTTCTTATTTCCAATTTACTTGAAAATGATAGTTCTGAAAGATTCCCTTCCCATGAATACTAGTACTTGAACTACTATCTCCCAACTAATAACAATAGAGAGTTCAACTACACAACACAATATCTTGTCCCTATCTACTTACAACAAATAACAATAGAGAATTCCCACACAACACAATATTTTTAGGAAAACCCCATATTAAGTCCCAAAACTAGTTGGGAAGGGAAATTTATCTTTCTTCCTAATAATATATTTGCCAATTCAAATGATTAAAAATCACAAGAAGCTGAAGGAAGACAAAAATGTTACTTCCACCCTCTCTACTTTCTTGCTCTTCTCATACACCTTGATTCTACAAATCAATTCTAGTACCATAAGTTTCTTGCTCACTTATCCCATAAATAAATGATGAATTTCACATGCTCCACTTATATTTATAGCTTCCTTCATATGTCCTCTTGTCTACTGGAGAATAAGAAGAGTCATTCAAGGAAGAGACACAACCCAAACGTTCCAAATCCGCAACTATTTGTGGATATATCTATTTTATTTTTTGATATGACAGGACTGTTGATAAACATAGATGGGAAATTATGTAACCATCATGGTCAGGTGACACAATTGCCAATGTTTGCAGAGGGGTAATTCAACAATCGTTGGGGTAGTTATGTAACCATCGCTATGTAGAAAAGCGACGGTTCTGTAACTCAACCCGTTTCTCCTGCTTCTGCTTATTTTTCTTCTTGATTTAGGTTGTTTTGATGAAGTGGTGCTTTTTTGGATCCATATAGATCACAAGACTACATATAACCATGGTTATCTATCACATTTTACTTGTTATTGTTTACTATTTTTTGCTACTATTTGTGGGTTATGCCCTATGTTATGTTTTCTCATTGTTTTCTTATGACTGCTACGACCTTGATTGTCTTGTGACATTGTGAGCAATGTCCCATGCATGAAACCCATTTTTCATTGTCCATATTGTCTTCATAATTTCTTGTTACATTATTTTCCATTGCATGTTAGCTATTGATAAAAATAATACTTGTTTAGTATCACATCTTATTTATATGTGCCTTGGTTTCTAAAACAAACATCTCCTACCCTTGTAGGTATCAAATGCATGATATGCATATTAGTATCTAGTCCTCTCATTTTGGAAACCTTCTCCTACTTTTGTTACATGCACCCAAAATGGGTGGAATCATTCAGGTGAGAAAATCACCTGTATAACAACACAAATTTACAGATTAGAGTAGAAAAGTACATATTCAAAAACAAAATACAGTCACAAAATGGCCCAAAATCAAACTTGGTGTTCACAAACACAAACTAGACACTGGTGCCTAGATTAGACAATAGTAGTAGTGGGAACTTATGTCCAACCCATGCATTTGTGTCCTGGGGGAAATAAGAGTTTGATTTATCAGTTTAACACAATTTCTAGTAGTTGACATCACAATTCTATAGTAGCAATCACTTGAATCTAGTTTTAGAATTTTGTTTACATGCAGATTACATTCAGTTGCATTTAGTTACATATAGTTACATGTAATGACATGCCATATGTAGTGGAACTTATTAAGGAAGTGTCATGGATGGAGAGTAAAACACACCTCTCTCCCTAACACTCTTCTCTTGGTGCGAGATCACCCAAAAAACTCATCTTTGGCATGAGATCTCCCAAAAAGCTCATCCTTGGAGTGAGATTGCCCAAAAATCTCACCCATTCGGAAACAAGTTCAATAATATTCCCAGAAAATTAGGAATATTTTCTATCTTTTACTCTCTTATACATCAAGTGCACACTTTTCTTTTCCACACTTTTACATTTTTACTTATTTATGCACATGTTAGTTTGATTTTCCATATACGGAACTTTGACTAGTTTCATGCTATTCTTTCATAGGTCCATCCTTATATGTTACATATAGTGACATGCCATCTCTCTCCTCAACACTCTTCTCTTGGCATGAGATCACCCAAAAAACTCATCCCGAACATGAGATCACCCAAAAATCTCATTCTTGGTGTGAGATCGCCTAAAATTCACACCCATTTGACAACAAGTTCATCAATATCTCCAAGTAAATCAGGACTATTTTCTATCTTTTACTCTATTATACATCATGTGCACACTTTCCTTTTACACACTTTTACATTTTTACTTATTTATGCACATGTTATTTTGATTTTCCATATGCAAAAAATTGACTACTTTCTTTCTATTATTTCATAGGTTTGTTCTTATAAACAAGCATAAGCTCCAACAACACATTACTACGTATATGCTCCACCCCTAGTGTCTACCTCCCGTTCCTAGTCTCCACACTTCACATTACAGTCACTTCACGCTTCACTTGTCCACTCGGCATACTATCGGCTACACATTTCTCTACAGGTTCACAAGATAGACATCTCTTATCTACTTTATGCTATCGAGTATTCACTCAATATCATAAAGTGGGGAAAAAATGTAGACACCAAATCTATGCACTTGGGTACATTTCTAGGTCCTAGATCATACTAATATATACATGATTCCTAAGAAATAAAACTAGATATTGACAACATATTTTGGCCTTTTGATTTGTTTCTTATACTTTTATTGACCTTACACTCCCTACAACCATGTTAGGATTTAGCTAATTTATCTTTTATGACCCAAAAATGTAGGTACTGTACTACTGGAAAGAGGTTACAAAAACCCCAATGATGATTCAGATCTCTTCGCAAGGTGTTCAGAATCTAGAAAAGCTCACCAAGTATACATTTGCATCCTAGAAAGCCTTGTCTAGCTTTTGCATGTTTTGTTCTAACCTCTGCCCCCTTTTCCTTGCATTTTTGTCTTTAAGTTACAGAACCGCCACCCTGCCTGGGCGGTGGTCCCGTGACCACCACCCAGGATAGGGCGGTGGTCCTGTAACCGCCACCCTGCACAGGGCGGTGGTCCTGTGCACGTTTTCCAGAACGTTTTGACGATTTCGTCAAACGTAAAAATTCAAATTTCACCTGCATTTCTCAACCACTAAAGCTTGCATTTATGTTTTGGCCACCTGGTAAATAGTGTTTTCCCTTTGTTTATATTAGAAGAGATCAATTTAGACTTACCCTCTGGTAAATCCAAATGCTATAAATACCCAGCTTGTTTCAAAGCAAATGGCCCCTCTCCTTCTATGTTTGATTATTCAGTGTGTTTTGAAGTTCTTCATAAGTTTCAATAGTTTTATATTTTGCATGAATTCTCAGCCTCTCCTTTACTGCTTAGAGATCATTTGATCTTCATACTTTCATTTTACTCCATTGTTGTCCCACACAGTCAGCTTAGCATAAGGTAGTTTCAGTTCTAGATTAGAATCCATTTGATAATCTTAGAGTTGCAGGTTTTGTTTTGTCACAAGAAATAGATCCCAGAATTCTCGGTATTTTGCGTTGTATCCCCACAATAAATCCTGCTAGGAATTGCATAGTCAAGCTCTGTTCACTTGCACTATCCCTCTCTTACTTGCATTGTATTCGGTTTATATCCAAAGCTGCCATTGTTTGAGTATCTTCTTTTGCTGACGCTATCACATTCACACTTTTCTAGATTCACGAGAACACGAAGGAACAAGGAGATCACACTGAGGGGACAAGTCACGACACAACTGGATTTACCACTGTTCTGTAAACTCCAGGTTTGAGCTATCAAAGTTGTAGTTACAATATATCAAATAGAGTAGCAAATCATTTTATTTCAGTTAAAGCTCACTTTCAATATTACCAGGGAAGCTGTGGGGAATGGTAGTTTCTGAGAAACTATGATTCATTCCTCACTTCTGAGGTAAGATTGAAAGTCTTTCAATTAAACTAGTTAGTTATTTAATATTTAGGATAAATTCACAACTACACAGGTGAATAGCTATATCAGGCTAACTTGCTTGTTTTAATTCTGTTATTAGATTAATTGTCCATTATCTGAATATATTAGAATAGCTGCTCTTTTAATTTCATTCAAATACGCATCATTGAAAATACAAAAATAAAAGGAATATAAGCATAGTGTAGATATATCTTTCATAGTTAGTTTACTTGTTTCGGTTAAAGTTTGAATCATCTTTTGCATGACAATTACGGGACCCAGAGAGCCCAGGGATTACGTATTTGAACCGGTAGTACCTCAGCCAAATCTCTTCACAACATTAATGGATATAGATCAAGGGCTTAGGATTCAGGTCTTTCAAATGACAATAAACCCACAAGTAATTAGTGAACAATTGAGACAATTGAATATTGAAGACGACAAAGCATACACATTCTGGTCAAGTCAACCCAACTATAGATTGCCTTGATAGGATATCCACATGACCATACAAGAACCCGAAAGAGAACAAATATTTGGCTGTGATCCATTAGTTCCACAGCCAGATGCAGGAGACCTTCTCATCGACATAGACACAGGGTTACATATACAAGTTGCCAGAACACCTGTAAGGTATTCTGAGAAGATCGCACAACTCCTGGTACTAAACATAGAAGCTGAAAAGGCTTATGACCATTGGATAGTCAGAAGAAGAGATTGATTCTTCACATGACCATAACAGGTCCACAACAACCACGAACTCATGGTTGTGATCCCCAGGTCCCACAACCCAACGGGCCTGCAAGTCAGTTAAGTATTGACACCAGTTTACGAACGCTGGTATTTAGATCCTCACCACTCCTACCAGATATCATAAAAAATATTTCTACATTAAACATAGAAGCCAATCAATCCAACATTTTTTGGGCTAGACCAGAAAACCACCCACAGTTTCTACAAACCCACTACACCTCTCATTACCATTTTCCATGACCTTGTCTGGAAATATACATGAAGCACCTACAGGTCACTTTTCCACGTATCCAACAGCCAATAGATAGGATCTCGGTAGAGCTCGACATTGATTGGAGCCTCCGAGAAGCTATTATATCTGAATGATCCATTACACCAATTCAGGTTAGGAGAGCTTTCTTTGCCTTAGATTCACAGATCCCATTATTGCGTGTTGAGGATATAAGATTTCCCAACTAGTTTGTCTGTATCCACATATATTCCATTTCCACCGGCTGTCTCGGCACGACCTCGGGAGGTCGGGTACGAAGAAGGGCTACTTGTAGATTCTCATGCTCACATGTCACTTTTCTATCGTACAAAATTGGTGAACCCGACATGAAACAAACAATTGTTCCCCTTTTATTTTCATTTCTTTCATCCACCTTCGCTCTTTCCCATTATTCTGTGGGTATTTATATACCCCCCGAATATGTCGGGATACGACGCATATGGCAGACCTCTCTCAGGTCTCGAAGCACATTATGGTCAAACAAATAGACAACCGTCACCCTCACTTTCTGCATGGGCTGACAACTATTCAAGTAATTACTTGTCATCACAAACTCCTCCTCAAAGAACTAGCTCTAGTTCTTCATTCTGAATTGAGGAGTTGGATCAGCTCACACAAATGCAACAACCAGAGCCCTCAGGCTCTAACAATATGACGTTTACTGGAGAATCCATTTCATCTCCTCAGGTTTTGTTTAGACCACAAATCAGTAGACAGTCAGATCCACTCCCATTTTTGGATGAGGAGTATTTAGCATGCTACACTAGAAGCAAACAATGCTTCCAAAACATGTACCCACCTATAGGAAGTTTGCAAACACAACCCGATACCCTACTCCAAGAAAACACCCCCATTCCTCCACCTATGGGAAATACTCTCGGTGAAGCTTGGCAGGGTAATGATCAATTCATAGTAGGGTACCATACCCCTTTACAACCTCAAGGTGTACAACAACCACCATTAAGGAAAAACACTATGTCTTCACCAATCGAGGTCATCTCAGCCTTAGTTGAGAAGGTTAGAGGATTAGAACTTGCTCAAGAAAATCAAAATTCACATTTCAGGAAAGCAGGAATCCCCAACCCTCCACATCATCCCAGCCAAGTTGACCTCCTCACAGGAATAGGCACGTTAGGCATGCCTCCTCAACATTCATATAACTATCCACAACAAACACCAACTAGAACCACATTTTCAAACGTTGCTCCAGTTGAAAGTATGATACCTCCCGGCTTAGCACCAAACAACCCATACCAGAGCAATGCTCCTCCCTACTTGAACATTTATTCAAAATCACCACAGGGAGACATGTTCTCCTCTCCCAGGATGTTCACTCAACCATAGGGATTTCCTTATGTCCCTGTAAATACATATGCTATGCCATATCAACAACCCATTCCACCTCCACCCCCTCAGCAGGCACCATCGATGGTCGAAACCTATGTGGTAGGGACTTACTCAGAATATTTAAAAGAGCCTCTAGATTTCACCATATGAAGTGTCATGCTTCCAAGACCTCTTCCTGATTTTCCCAAATACAAAGGGGAGGGAGATCCAAATGCACATATCAAGGCCTATGCCACGGCCATTCGAGAATTGCTCCCTTGGGATGCGGTTGTTGCTAAGATATTCCCTAAAACCTTAGAGGGTATTTCCCTTGATTGGTATTACAGAATACCTGAAGCCTCGATACACTCATTCAAACAACTTGTGTCAGAGTTTATCAAAGCTTTTGATATGAACAAATTGTTAAGAACAGGAATCAGGGAATTCTTACATATTAAACAAGAGCACAATGAATCCGCTGCTCATTTTATTCAAAGATGGCACACAGTCCTCTACTCATCAGCAAGTGCTCCAAACATGGATCAAATGGAACTATGTGACTTATTCCTTCATTCCCTCAATAGAGAGATAAAGGAAGAAGTCCATAAATTCCCACTAAGGACTTATGATGAAGTACTTGAGAGGACCCTCTGAATATATCAAGCGGCAATAGATAGTGGTCGTAAGACATATGGAACAAATGGGAAATTAATCACTCCCAATCAAAACACTACGACCTATCCTAATGCCAGGGAATACCAATCAAGGACCCAAGATCCTTAACAAAAACCACGGGGTTACAACAGATGGAGTAACAGACCAGGTTAAAAGGGAAAACGTCGTAAACATTTCACCACCCATTAACAATCAACGAAATAACAACTTTACTCCAACAATCAACACAGTGGATTTTAATCATCCATCACGACAACAACAACAACAACAATGGAAAATCCAGACACAAGGTCCAAATCAAAACCCAACTGGATATCAGAGTCAAAACCAAAGGCAACAACCTCAAAATTTTAACTCTAACAACTAGCAACCTAATCAGAGTTTTGGACCACAACAGGTTTCAAACCAACAACCTCGAAACTATAATCCCAACTTGTATTGTGGTTTCCACAAGATTCAAGGCCATGATACTAGGACTTTTCGTGACTATAATAAATTCATGCAACATTTTCCAGAAGACCAAAGACAACTCTTTATAGATATGTTTTTAGCAAATTCTATAGTACCCACGCCAAACACTTATACGGGAGTAGTTTCCCCTCAAAATGCACCCCTCAAGATTTTTAACGATCCACTCCCAAATCACTCTAACAATAACAGGTTAGATCCAAATGGGATGAACAAGGGTGTTATGACAGGAAATAACGATCATGAAGCCTCAACTTCATTAAATCCACCAGTCGCACCCCAATTAGGAACTCGACCACAAACCAAGATAGTTGGCCTGGTAGAGTTAGATACCAAGCTACCCATAGAAACCATAACAAGAACACCCAAGATTATTCTTCTCAACTAGTTCCAAACTATCCATTAGAAACCAGACAACATTCAACAAACATTGGTAAAACCCATAGGTGCTTATGATTTAATTAATGACTTAACAAAGACCTTCTCTCACATTTCCTTCTTGGATTTGTTGAAGAACTCTCCCACCCATAGGGATTGCTCTCTTAGAAGCATTAGGTTTGGTCATTTAATTAACATCACTCCTCCTCCTAGAAATGCAAGTAAACCATGTAGACTTTGATGTCTACCCTCAAGGGATCAGCCAGAAAGGGATACTGAGTTTATATTTGATATAAGCAAAATGCCAACAGACATTGAAATTACGTCGCATAGAGGTGACCCAACCTTACATTTACAGGTATGGGTTTACAATAATTATGTTAAGTGACTACAATGATTGATGATGGGGCAGCAAATAACATAGTCCCCTTCTCTTTTCTTCAAAAGCTAGGATATGGAGAAACAAATTGTTCCACAACATGAAATACACTAAGAGGTTATGATAGCCTCAAGGCCACTTCAATTGGAACCATAGTTTTACCAGTCACCTTAGGACCCAAGACAGTCCTCACCAAATTTTATATTATAGATCAGGAAACCAACTATAATATGATCCTCGGTTGACCATGGATACACCGCATGAAGGAAATCCCTTCCACGTTATTCCTTTAAGTTAAGATTTTTACACCTAGTAAAAACAACGGTGGCTGAAGGTGACCCAAAGCCCTCCTCCTATGGCCTCATCATAGCTAAAAGGATGGGCATTGATAACATTAGAGTGCTAGTTTGAGACTCACAACTAGTCAACTTAAAAACCAAGTCAATTCTAAAGTACTATGAAGACTAGAGTTGAGCATTTACAACTCTATAAAATGGCAGTATTAGATTTAACCAAAGGATTCAACTTTATATCAATCAAAACAATCCCATGAGAGCATAACCTTCTCACTGATTCAATAGCAACCTCAGCTTCCCGTTTCACTCCAAATAGTGAGTTGGAAAATACAAGTTTCATGGTATCACTTCATACTAAACCATTGGTGCGTAAAATACTAACAAACCCGCTCCTGACACATATAGAAGTTGAGAATGAGTTTTCTATCCTGGATCACTTTGGCAATGATAGAATCACTCTTGAAATCTAAATGCCTATGTAGAGCTACATCTCACTCATCACATAGTGGATCTTTCCCTAATCCCGCATTCCTCTTCCTATTTTGGAAATCCCATGATAGAATATCCTCCGCAAAAGGATCTTGATATCTACGAGGTAGAAAACAGAGAAAGTTTGGAAATACCTCCAGCCCCGCCTGAATTTGAAGAAGGCAACACTTCCTTAATCGAAGAAACAATTAACATAAACATTAGAACGGATGAAGAACCAAATATTTTGAAGTTAGGATCCTCGTTAACTCCAGAGGAGATATAAATACATACTCAAATCCTCAAGTAATATCAAAAGGATTTTGCATTTAATTACAAAGAAATGATGGGAATTACACCACATATCATGGTAAATAATCTTGTCACCAACTAGATGCAAAGCCAATTAAACAAAAATCGAGACCAATGAAACCAAAAGTGGCTCTCATGGTAAAAGAAGAAGTAATGAAACTTCTCCAAGTAGGATTCATCAAATCAGTTGACTATTCACAATGGGTATCTAATATCATCCCTATTCTCAAAAAGAATGGCAAGATACGCATTTGCATAGTCTTCTCGAGACATTAATAAAGCTTGTCCCCAAAGATGACTTCCCATTGCCATCCATGGATGTTATTGTTGATACGCAACAACTGGATTTGAGACTATTGTCCCTCATGGATGGGTTCTCAGGGATATAATCAGATTAAAATATCTGAGGACAGGATCAAGCCAAGATCACATTTATAACTGCCCTGGGGAACTTATTGTTACGCTAGTCATGCCATTTTTGGTCTTAAGAACGCTGGCGCTACACACCAACGGGAAATGGCATACATATTCCACGACCTTATTCATAAGATTGTGGAATCCTACATAGATGACTTGTTAGCCAAGGCTAAGAAGCACTTTGCAATCACCCAGAGGTACTTCGTATCATCCTCTCACAATTGATCGAATATGGCGTCACATTAAACCTAGAGAAATGTGTATTTGGTGTGGCAGGAGACAAGCTTCTCGGCTACATTATATATTCATGAGGGATTGATGTCAATCCAAGCCAAAATTATGGGCTGTTCTTGAAATGATTCCACCAACAGATGAGTTTGGTATTAGATCATTTCTTGGGAAACTTGGTGCAGTTCGAAGGTTCATTCCAGACTTAAGCTTTGTTGTTCATCCAATCAACAATTTATTAATGTAATGCCTTGCCCCTCATCCTTCTTTTTCTTCTTCGATGACCGTGTTGCTAAGAATTTAACGTTGTTGTGCTCCTGCTGATCCTTGTCAATGTGATTAATAAGTAGTATTAAGTCGTAATAATAATAACAATATAAATAGTAATAATATTATTATTTTAATTATCGATCGACGACAACTTCTTTATCTGATTATCGATTTGTTATCAACTTTATTTTTTTAATTATCGATAAGTGATTTTATTGTTTGGATTGGTCGCTTCACGGATCGAGCCTCGATTCGTACAAGAGGAGGGTATCCTGTTGTGATGTTGTGGTTGGCCCTTGTCTTGCGTTCATTTTTGAAACTCCTCTCTAGTTCCCCCTTGGTCGACCAGGCTTGCTTGCATACTCGTTTTAATTTTCATTTTAAAGGTGAAATAAGATTTCTACCACTTGAAGCCACTCGAGTCTCCTCTCGTATCGTTTTTTTAGGTATACCTATTTTGATGAGAATAATGGAGTTAAAATAAAATTAAAATGAGAAATAGAAGCATAATTAAATTAAAAAAAAGAAGAAAGAAAGAGGCCCATGTTTGTGGGGACGGATTTAGGGCAAAAGGGGGGTGGGAGTTCCTTTGTGTTTTTGTTTTCTGGCTTTTGCTGAGTGTGAGGGAGTGCCACCGCCATGGGGAGAAGCTCCACACTTGTTTGGCGCACCAACAGGCAGGAGGGAGGCCATTTTTTTCCTTGTGGAGACACCCACGCCTGGCATAATGCCCCTACACTGCTTCACCTCCTTCCACGGGGTCAGAAACTGGCATGTGGTGGATTTGTATGGCTGGGCAGCCTGTACCAACTCCTTCCCCAGCCTGCGTCAAAACTCGAGCTCTTTCTTCCCGCATGGACGCCTAGCAAAGCATAAAAAAAAGGGGAATAGAGGAATGTTTTTCAGATGTGTAGTTTGCAAATGCTTAATGGGGTCATTACCTCCCTCTAATGTTTGACCAAATGAAGGATCTAGAAGCTTCTCACGGAACATGATTTCAGTTGGAGGATTGCTTGGGGTTTTATGATGGCTTCTCGGGAGACAATCACAGATGTTTCCTAGTGGATGTTCCAACAAATATCTCCCGGGATCTGTGTTGGCTCATCGGTTTTGTATTGGCTTTTTTCCAGCAACTCCCATTTAGCCTGTGCCAAAATGGATTGTTTGTCAGATGTGAAAAATGTTGAAGGGGAGCGTTGGGTATAATGCCTCCAAATGAAGGATATAGATAGATTCTTATGGAACATAATTTCAATTGGTTGCATGGATCTGCACAAAATGGGGTTTGTTCAAGAGACTGTAGACATCATTTCAACCAAATGCAAAAAGCAAGTGTAAAGCCCAATCAGTTTACAACCTTTTCCAGCGCATCCTCCAGCCTGCCAAAATTGGAAGCTTTGGAAAAGCGTATGGACATCCAACAAAACATATTGGAGATCTGTTTGTCTTTTTTGTTTTGTTCACTGTCAGCTCCTCCCAGATGTATGCGCTAAAAATGGGGGATTTTACCAGTTTGCTATTTAGTTGGTATGCGTCCTGTCAAAAATGTGTAAAACGTGGATTCAAGGCATGTGATTTGTTCCCTTACAAATGCGTGGGAGAAATTTTAGTCTCATGGACTATAATGATTTTAGGATATTCTATAGAATGAAATTTTGTTGAAAGGCCTTTGGAACATTCCAAGCAAAATGTATTTGGCAGTGTTTGAAGCCACACTTAACAACCTTGTCCCAACATCCTTGCAGCCTCTGTCAAAATGGGAGCTTTAGAGCAGGCCAGACAACAGTCAAGGCATTGTTAAATTTTTTTATTGCAAAACTAGTAGACAAGTTGCAAATTGAAGCTTAACAAGGCAAGTCAACTATTTGACATAGAAAGAAATGTTGTCTCATGGAATGCTAGGATTGAAGATGCACTTGATGGGTTCACAAGGAAAATGCACAAGCAAGTACTTACTCTTTGGGAAACTTCTAGTGATTGGGAAGTTGGGGTGACATGGTGGACATCAGATGGTGGCTCATGAACCGGTTGGCGAAGTGTCGAAACCATGTTGGAGCACCTTATTTCCCAGCTTCAACTCGAATTTGTTCTCCAGGCATGGTTCATCTTCCCTTACCTCTCATAATTCTCATGTTTTAGTTCTCTTTTGCAACTAAATAGAATTTTAAATTATTAGAAATTTTAATACAGTTAAATGTCCCTTCAGCTTGTTACAAAACAATAAATTATCGTGTCGTAACTCATAACGTCATTATAACTCGTCTACTTTAAACCATGAACTATCACCCTCGCTTCGAGATGATTTAGAAAACTCTTACCCTTCTTGACCGCTCCAATATTTTTGTATCAACTAGATGAATTTGAATCCCCATTGATAAAGTTGACCTTTTTCCTATTTAAAATAGTTAAATCTTGCATTTTTCGAAGACTCACTAGGTACCCTTTGTAACTCTGGAAACGAGATGTGAAGTTTTATTCGTGAACCTTGGTATACTAGGAGTCATCTTGAACTTTGGTTTGACCCAAAACGAACATATGACATCCTTTTGATGCTCTTATAGGAGCCTTGTTACACTGGTTTACAACAGTAGAAAGCTGTTAAATCTAGAAAATTGGCTTTCATTTTGAACCGCCATTTGAAACCTGAATGGAGAAATTACGTCCCGTCTTCACAAACCTCTAGTGTTTATACTAGAAAATTGCATGGAACATTCAGTTAGGGAAAAAGCACTTTTCTGAGATAGTTTGGAGAAGCCATTTTGTAGGCCTCCGGTCGCAGTTTGACGAGGTCAAACTGGACCAATTTTTGACTTGTCGCTCCAGAAAACTTGTCGCCGTTTGAAAATGGTTTTCTAGTTCTCAGTCCCGTTGACTCTAATGAATTCTCTTTATATAGGGGAAATAGTAGGAGATGTCTCATTGCGTGCTTCTCCATCGAATGTCAGTTATGGACGTGGTTTTCTGGGCCCTCGAGCTAACTTTTGTCATTTTACAACTGGGTGAACTACGACCAGTGGCCCCAAAAAACTAGCCGCCAAACGCAAACCGTTCACTCTTTTTCAATTCCGTCAGTTGCTATGAACTCTTGGTATATCTGGGGACACGTAGAAAGTTGATCGTGGTGTGCATTCTCATCATAAGATAACTTTTGGAAGCAGTTTCTTAGCCTCCGAGCCCTGTTTTGTACATTTTTGTAGCTAGTAAGAAAATGTAAAAATAGAAAGCTGCGGACCTCGTAGGGTTGCCAAACCACCCTGAAAACTTTTAACACATACAAATAACTATTTAAAACTCTATAGTGAAACTTGTTGTGTGTATTAGAACTTTTGACAAAATGATGTTTTCTCTCTCTTCCCTTCTCTTTCTCTCTCCTGGGTTACAAAATGAAGAAAAATGAAATGCAATGAATACATGTTTCTGGAATTTTTTTATTTTGATTGCAAATTGTAATTATTGTCATGATGTAAATGGGAAACTGAAAATTGATACTTATGTTAGGTTAGGGTGGATGCCATGCCAGTGGTTTATTGCTGATATCATGCTCACGTGGCTTTTGCAGGATGGAAGAATGACGACGAAAAAGGTGACGTGTAATTTAATTATTATAATTGTAATTTTTATAGGTCATTGTAAAATGAATAACTGTATAATGTAGTCTCTTGTTACAGAAAAAGTTATATTTGAAATTTGTTAATATGTATGAGATGCTAGTTTTAGGGATATCTTAGGAAATGTGCATCTAATCACCGGTTCAATTTGATTTTTAGTTGTGTATGGCAAAAAGGGTTTGATATATATATAGTAAATTGAAAATTGAAGTTAATATATTGTAGTACTTTTTCAGTATTCAATAAATGATTAAATTAATTACTGGGTTATCTTCTTACCTTGCAAACGTAATAAAGAGTTTTTTAATGGAAACACTCAACCCTAATAAAATATTCATGCATAACTTACCTGCATGTGTGATCCCTTTTACCATATAAGAAATTTAAAACCGTAGAACAAACTTAAACTTTGCACTCGATGGGACCTCCTAGGTTAGGTAAATAAAACCCCTAGTTGGAGTTTACCATCATAGTCATTATGTTTCGCGACATTGTCATGAACCCATATTTTAGGAATGACATGGTCTAACTTTATCCAGAGTATGCGGTTTCCTTCTAGTTTTGGTAATCGCGAGAAGAATGCCCTCTCTTCAAGTCTAACACCAGGCTAAGTGGTGAAGACCGCCTTAGAAGTCACCTTATAAGTCCTTGTTCAAAGGAACGACTAAGCGGTGCTACCTTGGTTTCTATCAAAATAACATCTTGGTATTTTCTTGAAGGTGGTTTAGTATAAATATGTCCACCTGCCTTAAACTCTTATATAGTTGAGGCGTGGGTCATTAAGTGCATATTGGAAGAAATCAAACCTCAGCTGATTAGGAGGTGTCACTTGTGGTTCATGTACAGTTTACGATTCTCCTGATCATGTACCCCTTCAAGATGTTAGTCAAATACTTCTGTAACTCCTGATTAAAAAACAATGCTAACAACGAGACCTTAGTGCGATGTAAAAGCATATTATATAAATGCTGCACACGAGATTGGAGATTAGGATTAAGGTCAATCTTGGAGTCCTTATAACTTAATTAAACTTTATCATGTGTTGCAAAGAATATGAAGTTACCTTGGTGCGACCAAACTTTGAGAAAACAAAAGATATGTATATATATATATATATATATATAAATCTTATAGTAATTCAATAAGTTTTCAAATTATAATAACAATGGTAGGGAAATAAATATAGTGTGAATCGAGAAATATTTTTTGTGAAAAGATGCTCTGTATCTAAATCTCTGTCAATCCTTTTATTGCATTTTGGACATCAAGTCACTTTCGCTTGAGTTGCAAGGGTAAAACTGTAGACATCAAATTAACGTTAGAGAAGAATATTTTTACACAATAATAATGATAGAATTAAGTAATTTGTATGCAATTTGATTTATGCCAAATACTGTATGTCAGTTATGGAAGATTTATATAAAGGTATAAGAAGCCAACTTGAGAATGGTCGAATTGTATTTTCAATGTGCAGAACAAACTTAAGAAAATGTAGGTGGACAAACGGAGAAAATTTATCCTTGCATCGGTAATGTCCTTGGAATGTTAACTTTAACCAAAAATACATTTAAGGAAATGATGTGTTGTGGGTTCACCGTTCCTGAAGCACATGTTCTTATGGTTGGGTCTTTACTAGTAACCTTCAATTGGGAAAAGTGTAGCGTCAGCATGCTGACGTCATTTTCATGTGTCTATGTGAGTTCGATGATTTCTGTGATTGTCGTATGTGAGTCGAGTTATGTACTTGAAGCCCATGTACTGTGTTGTTTGTAGTGAGCAATGTAAGTAAAAAAAATATATCCTGGTATTGTACTATTTGTTCGGGTGCGTAAAATGTGGGCACTACAATTAAAGAAATATTATATCATTGATTGGACAAAAAATGCAACGAGGCCTTCGAAGCAGTTAAATGCTTCTTGTTGTCTCCTCCCACGCTATTTCCTTCTAGACCAAATCATCCTTTGATCCTGTATTCACAGGCTACTGATGTCTCGCTAGCTTGCATGTTTGCTCAAAAAGACAATGATAAATGAGAACATGTAGTATATTTCATTAGCTAGACGTTTCTTGATTATGAAACACATTATACACAAGCAGAAAGAAAATGCCTTGCCATAGTATTTGCAATGAAAAATTTAAGTCATTACATGTTAAAATCAAGAAACAAGGGTCATTGTAAAGAGATAGATCATTTACAGACATTCCTCATACAAGGGTCTTTATCTAAAAAGGCTGGACATTTCATAACCTTAATTTGGTGAGTTTGAATTAACATTTGTAAATCAGAAATCCATTAAGGAAAAAATCATTGTAGATTGGTTAGCTGACAATCCGTTAGATGGAGGTGATCTGGTAGATCTAGACTTTATCGATGAATGCATATATTTTTTTGAAACCAGACCCCTCATCTCTATATGTCCTTGATACACTGACATCGTCAATTTTATCATGGACCATACATACCCAAAAGGTGCCACATCGCAACAACGAAGGCAGTTACGAATTATCGCTGCTAAATATGTTATTTTAGAACAGGTACTCTATCATAAATCCTTCGATGGAATTATTTTAAGATGTGTTGACATGAAAGAATCCAAAAAGATTCTTTGTGAATCCCATGGAGGGATATGTGGAGGCCACTTTGGTGGTCACGCCACTTCTCGCAAGATACATCAGATGAGCTATTTCTGGGCCACTCTAGAACATGACGCGGTAGAATTTTTGCGCAAGTGCCATAAATGCCAAAAATTCTCCCACAATATTCACATGTCAGTACAAGTTTCTTCAACCAATCACAACCTCATGGCCCTTTTCCACGTGGGGACTTGATTTGATAGGGAAATTCTCTCCCTCATTAACAGATGGCCATAACTTTATAGTCATGGCTAGATAATATTTTACCAAATGGGTAGAGGCCATGCCTCTCAGCACCGTACCAAATTTTGTAATCGCGAAGTTCATTTTGAATCAAATCATTTGCAGGTATGGTGTCCCACGAGTCATTATCTTAGATAATGGTACATCCTTTAATAATGATGAGGTCTATGAGTTATTGAATAAATTCAAGATAAACCATCATATGGCCTCTCTTTACTACCCTCAAGCCAATGGACAAGTGAAGCGACAAACAAAACATTAAAATCTATTCTCCTCAAAACAGTTAAGGAGAACAAACGGGATTGGCATTTAAAATTATACCCGGCCTTGTGGGCCCATTGAACCTCAATAAGAACACCAACAGGGGAAACCCCTTTCTCATTCGTATTTGGGGTAGAAGCAGTTCTCCCATTTGAGGTCGAAATACTCAGTCTCCACATCTCATTACAAGGGATTTTGGAAGAAGAAGCCTATAGAGAGGCATGCCTCTCTCAACTAGAAATCCTTGATGAGGCCAAGCTAAATGCCAAACAATGGCATAGAGCCTATGCTGACTGGATGTTCTAGTAATATAAAAAAAGGTCTACGAACAAGAAATATACGAGAGAGATCTAGTTCTAAGACTAGATAGCCGGATTGCTAGAAAACAAGTGAAGGAAGGAAATTCCGGCCCAAGTGGTTGGGCCCATATCAAGTCATGAAAGACTACGGAAATGGTGCGTATCTCTTGTGTACACTAGAAGGTGAGGAATTCAATGAAAACAGTCAATTCCTTGCATCTTAAATGGCTTTACGCATAGGTCATCAACATCACCATTTGTATATTATATCTACCTACATTGCATTAGTCACTTAGTTGTTTCATTTTGTTCACTCATTTCGTAAATTTTGTGGTCAAGAAACTTATTCTTAATAAATTTATTATAAGCTTCTGAAAACATTGGCAAAAAGCATTCCAATCATATCTCTTCAATTTTCATAATATCATCAAATGGTTCCAAAATTATCTCATTAAATCGACAAACAAAATCTTGACAAAAAACCATACCAAAGTGTGCATACTTGGTCATACTCATTCTTTTCTACTAGGTTAAGTTTTTCTTACCTATGGTCTATTCTAGAAGATTCTTGGTGTCACATCTATCCTTCTTACATTTCTTTGAAACAAGGATACTCCGAAATCACAAATCAGAAATGTCAAATTAAATCAAAAATACTAAACAAAATAGAATATTTGATTTTACACACTTCTTTTCCCAAACAACCTTCAGTGATGAGCCCGCATCTCTTACTAGTGATTTGAGGTTGAAAAATGAAATAAGTACCCTTACTTTCCTATGTCCTACCTTCGGTGATAAGCACATGCTTCCTACCAGTAGCATGAGATAGGGCGTAGGGGGGTCCATTCACGCAAATCAATGAAACTTAACATTTTAAAAATGCAAAGAAAATGTGTTAAGTGAAATTAAGTATCTAAATTCCAAAGAGATTAAATCCTTAAAACCATATTTTGTCAACCAAGTTGTCATCCATGTATCTAAGTCTAGTTAAACTGGAAAGTAATTTGCATTATGAACTATGTAGTAGTTTCAAGTAGGAGTAAGTACGCAGGTTTAAATTTGATTTCTGTTAATACCTTGTCTTTCTCTCATCATTTCCATTCAGTCAAACTCAATATCAACATTACAAAAACAAATAAAAGAGAAAAATTCTAATCAACATTTATTATCACTTGTCATCCATTGCATACATTTTGAAAAGAATATAAAAACAAAGATTTTGAAATGTCTAGTATACACATGGGAAATGAATCACAAAACTATAGATACAAAGAAGATCTAGATCCAAAAAGATATATATATATATATATATATATATATATATATATATAAGAATCATGTTCTACATACAATGCCATCATGCACTAGGCATGGTCAAAATGCTCAATGAGCCCGAAAAATACAAAAACAACCCATATAAACATCTAGCAGAATCACTACAAAAAAGACCAAATGGCCTCTTAATCCCTTTGGGATCCCTTAGAGGGTGCATGATCACGTCTAGGACTCCTGCTACGATGATGCTCTGAATGAACTGAGTCCTCATGATCATGACCACTGGTTGTGGTCTCACTATGAGAATGACTCCACCTCATCAGATGCTCAATAGTCATATATCCAACTACCTCAACATGAAGGGAGGTCACTAACTTTTCTACCTTCCAGACAGGGGTAAACACATCAGTATGTCGGCTAGCTTCTGAAGGATATCCAATGTCCTTAGTAAGCTCAGCCCGAGTACTCTCTGAGGGAAGCATCATGATGTCTGCACACACTCAGTGAATCAATTCTTGCCATCCCTCATCAGTCGCTGCAAAAAAAAATGAGAGAAATACAAGTTAGAAAATCACCAAAAATAAAGTCAAAAAAAAAATGAAACAACAAAAGGGAAATATCAACTAAACATTCCTAGCTAAAACAAAACCAAGAAAAGAGTAGTAACTCACTCGGATCTCTAGGCATCCAGGTAGGGTCTCTAGGATCTGCGCCTGCTACTAACGCTGCTGTGGACTACGGTACCTCTCCCAAATTAGGAAAGAAATGATGTCGTACCACAGACTCATCATCTCCCCCAATTTCCTGAGAAGGAAACTCCTCTGAGATCAGGGTTACCTTCTCTGCACTCTCCTCCACCCTCTCAGCCCTCAGGATATCTTGAGTTTCATGCCACTTAGAATCACTCTCATCCTCCTCGGCCATCCCACCGGTCTCATCTCCTACTGTCTCCTCCTTTGTCTCCCCTCCTGTGAACTCCTCAGAGTCTGATTCCACATCAACGGGATCATCCTCCCCTCCATTGAAAGCAGGAGCGGCTCCAATATGAAGAAAGGTGTTCGAGGAGATTGGTTTCCCCTCAGGCCCAAAGTACCTGCCTAACCACGATAGGAACTCCAGGAGTAACCATAGTCCAACCCCAATCTCCTCTAGGGCTTCCCCAATCCTCACAAATAGTCTTGTATACTGCCCCTGCTGAAGGAAGCATATCAACGTAGGGGAGACCAAACTACTAAGGGACACAGTCAAATGGGTGGACTTCCACCATCTCTACCCTGTCTACTAACTAACCTGTAGTATAGTTAGTGATCAATGTGAGTGTCTCCTCTCCCCATTCTCCTACCATGGCCTGATAAGGAGTGGCCTCCATATTGGTGATAGTCAATGAAGCCACTGGCTGATGTGGTGTCCTGAGCACTGTCATCCCCATCCACCTTGTTGCTATAACAACACCCAGATCCTCTACTAGTACACCCCTTCCATAAGGGACGATGCACTCGTACACCCAACTCATTACTAGAGTGGGGTGATTCAAAGACTACCCCTATAACCTGACCACCCTGTATAAGTCATGGTATGTGGTCCCTAGAATATTTGCTACCAAGCATAAGTACGGCCATGGGCCTCAATCTGTGTAATAATGGAAGCCCAACAATATAAGAGATTATCCCCTCCCTTGTCCCCAATCAACCGCGAGGCCAAGATACCCATAATAGCCTTGTGAATCAAAGGGATAGGAGAAGCAACAATGGATCGAACCTTCACCCCCTTCTTCGAGCTAAGGGAGACAAAAACATCTCTCATATAGGTCACCCACTAAAACCATCTGAGATCTGGATCCTGTTGTCTTGAGAGACATCCACCTCCCAAGAATCGGAACCCCCAGTATGCGATGGACGTCCTCCAGGGTAATAGTCCACTCACCCCTAACACCTAGAAATTGGAAAGTGTTCTGGTCCACATCCCAATATGAGAACAAGTCACACAATATGTGACTAGCAGGAGCAACATGAGGGACCAAATAGATCCTCATAATATTGTCCCTTTACAAAGTGTCTCTCTCTACCTAGGTCAACGTATCCAATACTTCTAGGAGCCAATCACACTCCCTCTCTATGCTCCATCTAATATACTCCTCCTTTTGCATCCACCCAAAACACAGAAAAAGAGAATGTTAGCAACATAATCCAATAGATAATCTCATAAAAAACATAGCAAAGTATCAAAAATGTAAAGACATTTAACTAAGGAATCTATTTTAGCCTTCTATCCTGAACCGTCGCCCTATGCAGAGTGGTGGTTCTATGACCGCCGCCATCTAAGGGTGGCGGTCATGTAAGTGCCGCCCTACTTGGGTGGCGGTCCTGTACCGAATTGGCGTGCACCCATTAACCCCTAAAAATTCCTAAAAACAAGAAAAATGCACCATTTTAACTAAAATAAAGACCTACCCTATGGGTGCCCTCCCCTAGAGACTCATTTAACACTAAGATTTTTGAAAATAACCCCCCAAGACAAAGATTCCAACATTTTTTACATTTTAGGTTTAAAAATAATGAATTGATAAAAACTAACCTGAGACTTCACATGTCGATGTCTTGCTCTCGGAGGCATGATCACGATCTCACAACAAATGTTTTGACTATACTCTCGTCAAAAACGGTTACCGTGGGTCCCAAAGCTCAAAAATTGCCAAATCAACATGCGCAAATAAATAAGAAAATGAGCTCGTTATATATATATATATATATATATATATATATATATAATATTCTAATTTGTTTTGAATGTTCTTTCGCAAAGTTGGAGCGATGACGGAGGTAAGTTCTTATCCCCGCGCAAAGGGTAAGTCCTTATTTCATTTTAATTTAGTATTTATTTTTCGATCTCTTTATCTATCTACACTTGAGTCCTCTTTTCATTTCATAGTAAGATACCAGAACAAGGGAATTTTTTTTTTTAAAAAAAAAAAATTTATAAAACGTTCTCTATTATGAATTATATAATTCAAACACACGTTCAAGTTTTAATAATTGTTCTCTGCCCAAACAATGCAGTTTGGAACACACAATTTCCTTTTAAAACTAATGTTCCCTGTTCACATATTTGCAATATGGAACACACATTCAGTGTCATTCAATCATATAACAGATTCCATATGCTGCTGTAAATGACTCGAAGAACTACCGATCTCCCATTTTCATGGCTCGGAGTTTCAACGATCTCTCATTTCATGACTCGGCAACTACTGATCCTTCATGTTCATTCATGCATAGTATAATATATATACAAGGTTCTCTTACCGTTTCCGGTTATCGAAGTGATCCATTTAAGAAGCCTATCTGAATATCTGTTACTGATATTCATCTGACATCCTGCATCTTAAATTAGGTGATCAGGACAACGCAACCAGCACTTGCGATACTTTGGCCAAAGATTTTCACATGCTTTGCATGATCATATTCCTGGATGTGATACACACCAATGGAATACGTCCTTCACCTCACTTCACCTGTTATCTAGAATGGTCTTTCCTGGTTCCTACCAGTCCTTCCAAAATAAGGTCAAATTCTAACTCCAACTAGCAATATGAACGAGTATAGGAAGGCACTCATGGTAACTAAAGATACGCAGACATACGATGTCGTTCCTAAACGACTCCGTGTGTCTAGTTATCTTTAGTCCTCCGGAGTCACTCCGTATACGTGATCATACTCCTATCCCCAACCAAGATCTTAATATTCAGCTTATGTAATCTTGATGATTTAATTCGGGAGGGCATTGTAATATGTCAGCTATAACATTGTGTCGTCATGAAGGCCCCGCCTTCATGAAGACACCTTGCTGTAGCTGGCGTATGTCAATGTCCTACGGAATCCTCCCATCGAGAGTACACATCCAGCTCAAGTGATTAGGATATGATCTTAATAATTAAGATCAACTTTCAGCAGCCATGCTGATCCTTTATCCTCGTTCTTGTTACAGTTGTATGTAGCTAAGAGAGACTAAATCCGTCTTCTAGCTTACTATGCATCTTCTCCTTCGTACCGAAGGGTTGCATTTTCTCTACTTGGTTCTTTTCTTAATCTTCGGATTAAGCAGCCCATTACCGACAGACTTAATAAGTTTAACCTATTAAACTTAACCAAGTTTTTCCACAACTGAAAACAAATTCAGAATTCTAGCTCATTAGACGTCATTAAAACGAGGTCTAATTCTCAATGAATATATTCATTTATTCTCCTTAACCTTACATAGTTAAGGTCTATTAGCCCTGGATATATTTTTCCCATATCCTTACTTTCTGAATTTAACATTCGAGGCTATTAACGGAGTCCGAATACGAAGTTCGGCTGCTCCTAAGTTATTTGATATTCCTTAGCTTCCAAGCTAATCCTGAATACCTATCAGTTATGAGATCATGTTCTTCCTAATCCTTTTTAATGTCAATTAAAAATTCATCTTAACCCAAGTATGAACTAATTGCACATTTCAACTTAAAAGTTGCATTTAGGTAAGAATAGATGTCAATTCCTTTTAAATCCATCCAAGGACAATTGAATAATTCCAAATCAAGAAATAACATTATATTTCCAATTTAATCAACAATATCAAACTGATATAGTCATTAAAATATCACACTTGTATTTGTATTCATCATTCCATTTCATAAGTTCATACATTTGCCAGTCCAAATGACTGGACTTTGTTTATATTAAACAACGTTACAACTCATAGATAGAAGAATGTACTTTCTTCTTTTCACAATTCCTCGTAGAGGAATAATAACTAACAAATACAATTCATCTTCAGGCAATCAAAAGAAGTATCAGAAAACAGCCATGTCTTCATTTTACTCAAGTTCCATCTGCAAAATTACTTGCACGGGTCAGTTCATTGAACTGAGCATATTAAGCACTTGTCATTAAAATGAGGTGCTTCTAATTAACTGTCTCAATAAAAGAACCCTGCTTTTATGAAACGTTAATCTGAACATCAATCAAGAATAAAGTATCAAAAAGAATGAACAACATAACAACTGAACCATCTAAATACCATCCCAATCAGTCAAAGGATTGCTGTCCTATTTCCCACATAACCATTACAAGATGCAATTTCCTTCAACAGTTCCAGATTACAACATTTGTAAGAACTAGGAATACAAGTAAGCATACTGCTGTTATAACATAACTGCTATCAAATTCCTTCCCTTTCATTAGTTATAATATCAAAGGATAAATCTAACTGAAATGTAAACCAATTACTTTCCTTTCAGTTCATGCATCTCCTTTGATTTCAAGCAATCAAGTACAGATGAGAAAAGCAAACAACAATAAATATAGATGCTTAAACCTAAGCAATACAAAATTCGTTCCTAAACGATTACAGATTTCCAACTGTATGAGAGAAGAAATGATCATTATTCCAAGTTATCCATCCACATTCCTATTCCTTTCCTCATGACTGTACTGAAAATTGAATCCAAACGAGACATCAAATCAAGATAACAGTTCAGAGTGAAACTTACAAAATCCATTCAGAATTCACTTTCCAGCAGCAAAGAATAATTCCATTCATATTCAGCTTTAAATAAAGACAAGGAAGAATTTATTATCCATATCAATACTTCCTTTCAGGCAGGCACATACGAATACCAAAACCAGGTTAGTAAGACATCGTATTCATCACAGAATAAGCAGTATAAAGATGCATACTATGTACTTACTGTACTAGAAGGATTCAAACTTCCTTCACTGTATTTTAACCAATCAAACAGTTATACAGTCCCTTTATCAAATATTCACACGACTTTCTATACCTATGAACGCACACAGTTCATAATTAATAATTTGCACATTGCTGTTACCTACAACAAGTCTAATCCGGGTGTACAGTGAAGCTCTAGTGCTATTTCCAGAATTCAAACAGCAAGAAGAGAAAAATTCATCTCTGTAATTATTTACATAAGAAAACATCCATCTTCTTCCAACACAACAAAAATCACTCAAGTCGAGTTCATCTTTTTTTTTGTATGACAGTGCAAAATCAGAGATCCCACGAAACATTTCAACCTTCCATTTGTACAGAAAGAAAACAACACTCAGAAAAATATCTAAATACCGCTGTCACTTCTATCAAGCTGAACCTATAATGCTCAATAAACCCAATTACCGTTTCTTTCCAAAATCTAAAACAACAGAAAAAGGAAGAACTCGTTTCCTTCTATTTTCAGTAAAGAAACAATCATCTTCTTCAAAATGTAATAAAAACACCCAAATCGTGTTTATTTTATCATGACAGCTCAACCCATATTGACAATAGAACAATTTTTCAACAATGAAAAACAAACTCACATAGCCTGTACAGTTTCCATTCAATATACCATATGCAATGAATACCCAAATTCGAGTTCCTTGCCAACAAACATTTCTACCCGAAATCCATTTTTCTATTTCATAATGATATGCAGAACTCAGAATACAATAATCATTTATCAATACCTATATCAAGGCAAACCCGCATAGGGTATTAAATGCGCAAGCATGGTGCAGACGAAACAGTCTCAAACAACAAGACAGTTCCCATACATTTCATTCATTGCACAGAAATACAAAGCCGAGTTTGTATTCACGAATACAATCCGAACTGGAAGATCGAACCGTATCAACAAAACACAACAAAATCATCTTCCCAATCACAGCAAGGAGAAAATATAATCATTCATAAGTTCAGAAGAAAAACAGTTACTTTCTCCAACTTTCACGAATACCCAAGTCGCATTCATCCATTTCTTTTACAAAAGAAAAAGCACAGCATGCAGAATATGACTATCACTTCCATCAACCGAGCTCATAATGCTCAATAAAACCCATTTATCATTTCCTTCAGAATCTAAAACAGCAGAAGGAAGAGGAACTTATTTCCTCAAAATTTCAGTATAGAAACAACGTCAAACAACTCGCACAGCAGGCACAATAACATAGTATAAAGAATGAATTTCCCAATACTGTCGAGCAAACCAACACAGCAAGGCTGTATTTCCAACTCAAGGAAATATGCAAAGACAGTTCAAATCACAACAGCAAGAAAACGATTCTACCTAAATCATTTCCAACATGACAGCAAAATTGACTAAACCCAAATCATCTCAGTCATGACAACAATCAAATAAACCCAAAACCCCCTTCAACAGAAGAGCAGGGTTGTTTTAATGAGACGTTTAAGCAAAGCAAGTAGTTTTAAAGAGAAGGGCTTAACATGCCTGCAATTTTTCCTTGAAGCTCGAAGAAAACCGCGCCTACAGGTGGTATTTCCTTCCACGGCGACAGCAACAAGCTTCCCAACAATCACCTTCTGCTACAGGCTCGAAAAATAGCCTTCAATTTCCAAAGAACAGTGATAACAACCAAACACAACTGGTTCGACTGAACCAAGAAAAACCAAATGCAGAGCAACTTCCAAAAATCCGAACAAACACAAATGACCAACAAAAATTCCTCCATACTCTTTCCAAGGCGGGCTGGTCGCAAAGACCAAGAAATTAAATGCATTAAAGGCTCTGCCTTTTTCCTATTTTCTCACGCCACCGCCGACTCGGGTTGGCGAACTTCCAATTTCAAATTTTGCATGCAAACAGAGTTTAGTCTCATGTCTAACCGAATACCTCTAACTTTTCCTGTTCCCGCCAAACTTGGCGCTGTCCACGTAAGGACCTACATTCAATGCCATTAAATTTCCTTCCATCCTTATCCTTTCCATCCCCCCATGGGTCTGTGCGTCCCCTTCCTTAGGTTAGGATTAGTTAGGATTTATAATAGTGTCCAAACTTAGGTCATCGCCTAGTTCTTAGGTTAATAGGATTTAGATCCATTTTCACCATTTAGAATTTAAAAATCCACTTAGGATAGTAGTTAGGATATAAGGTAGGACTTAGGGTTAGATTAGGATCTAATTCCCCCTAACACTTAACAAATCGATTTCCAGTCAAGTCTTTTCGACTGACATCTAATTTCAACACTGTGCAGGACATTTCGTCCCACGTTACACATGCCTGAGCCACCCGCATCCAGGCCTTTATCGCCTTACGGGGTCTGGCGTTACACAGTGTATGGTTCGTGAATCGAACCTTTTCCGTTGGCATCTACGTGCCAACTGTTCATACCTGAAATCAGGTGCTGCACATTTATATCAACCTTCAGTCCGGTTTAAAAAGTAAATCGACAAAGCGATCACAAGAAGGCCACAACATACTTTGGATCAATGGAATTGATTCAAGGTGTGCTGTCAATCAGCGAATAGAGTTCAGCAAGCATACGACAAATTTGTCGTCACATCAGCAACATACAAGCAACAATAACTGCTGTCCCATGTAAACAAATTACAGTATGCAAGAATCCAGATTAGCAACACATTCCTTTAAGATCAAAAATATATCTTAACATGTTTGCCTCCATTTCAGCAGTTACAACATTAAGAAAGTAATCACCATGATAACTTACAAAAAGGTTCCTGTAACCGCTGACATACATAGGGTGGTGGTCATGTGCATGTTTTCTAGAACTTTTCGATGCTTTTTTCAACGCAAAAAATTCAAGTGGCACTCGCATTCTTCAACCACTCTTTCTTGCATTTATGTTTTAGCCGCCTGGTAAATAGTAATTTCTCTTTGTTTATGATAAAAGAGTTCAATTCAAATTTACCCTTTGATAAATCTAAATGCTATAAATACCAATCTTGTTTACAAGCAAATGGCCCCTCTCCCTCTATGAATTATTATTCAGTGTGTTTTTAAGTTCTCCCATAAGTTTCAATAGGTTTATATTTTGCATGAATTCTTAGCCTCTCCTTTCTGCTTTAGAGATCACTTGATCTTCACACTTTCATTTTGCTCCATTGCTATCCTATAAAATCAGCTTATCATAAGATAGTTTTAGTTCTAGATTAGAGTTCATTTGATAATCTTAGAGTTGTAGGTTGTTGTTTTTTCACAAGAAATAGATCTCAGAATTCTCGGTATATTTGCGTTGTATCCCCATAATAAATCCTGCTAAGAATCGCATTGTCAAGCTCTGTTCACCTGCACTATCCCTCTCTTACTTGCATTTTATTTGGTTTATATCCAAAGCTGCCATCGTTTGAGTATCTTCTTATACTGACGTTATCACATTCACACTTTTCTGGATTCACGAGAACATGAAGGAATAAAGAGATCACACTGAGGGGACAAGTCATGACACAATTGGATTTACCACTGTTTTGTAAAACTCCAGGTTTGAGCTATCAAAGTTATGGTTACAATATATCAAATAGATTAGAAAATCATTTTATTTCAGTTAAAATCTTGCTTTCAGTATTACCAGGGAAGATGTGGGGAATGATAGCTTCTGAGAAGCTGTGATTTATTCCTCACTTCTGAGGTAAGATTGAAGGTCTTTCAATTATATTAGTTAGTTATTTAAATATTTAGGATAAATTCAAAAGTGCACAGGAAAATAGCTATATCAGGCTAACTTGCTTGTTTTAATTCTATTATTAGATTAATTGTTCATTATCTAAATATATTAGAATAGATGCTCTTTAAATTCTATTCAAATACAAATCATTGAAAATACAAAAATAAAAGGAATATAAGTATAAGTGTAGATATATCTTTCATAGTTAGTCTACTTATTTCAGTTAAAGTTTGATTATCTCTTGCATGACAATTATGGATTATGGTTATCCTGTAAATGAAGTGTTAGAAAAGTGATCGTGGTTGTTTTTTTGATTTTCCAAATCACTCAAAGGAGAAGGAAAATTGCATACACAACCAATGAATAGACAAATATTAATAATGCAATGAAATAAAATAACTATTGAAATGATAGTTAGAAACTAATAAGGAAATGGATCTTGTAGACAAAGTGTTAGCAAAATGATCGTGGCTGTTTTTAAATTTCCAGATTGCTCAAAGGTGTAGGAAAAGAGCAGACACAACCAATGCCCAAAAAAAAATTTAATAATAGTAACACTCTGATTTTGTAAGTTATCTTGGTGAATATTTTTCATACTGTTATAACTGCTGAAATGAAGCCAAACATGTTAAGATATGTTCTGATCTTAATAGAATGTGTTGCTAACTTGGATTCTTTCATGTTGTGATTTACTACATAGGACAGCAGTTATTGTACTTGTGTGTTTGCTGATGTGACGACAAATTGTCGTATACTTGCTAAACTCTCGTTGCTGATTGACAGCACACCTTGAATCAATTTCATTGATCCAAAGTATGCTGTGGTCTTCTTGTGATTTCTGTGTCGATTTACTCTGGAACCGAACCAGAGGTTGATATGAATGTGCAGCGCCTGATTGCAGGTATGAGCAGCTGGCACGTAAATGCCAACGACAAAGGTTCGATCCTTGAACCCTGTACTGTCGAATTTAAAACCTCGTGAGGCAAGAAATGCCTGGACACGGGTGGCCTTGGCATGAGATACAAAGGACTGAACGTCCTGCACAGCATAGTTACGAGAGTTAGTTGAGAGATTGGGTTAGGGGTTGATTAGTGTTAGTGGTTAGTAGGAATTAAACCCTAAGCTAATCCTAAGTCCTAACATGCATCCTAAACTACTATCCTAAGTGGATTTTTAAATTACAAAAAAAAAGGGGGAAATAAACCTAAGTCCTAATAACCTAAGGCTAAACTATGACCTAGGTTGAACACTAATATACAACCTAAACTAATCCTAATCTAAAGGGGCGCGCAGACCCTTGGAGGGAGAGGATAAGGATGGAAGGGGGTATTCATTAGCATTTAATGGAAAGTCCATACGTGGACAGCGCCAGTTTGGCGGGGTAGGTAAGAGGCGGAGGTATCTGTTTGGAGATGGAGCTAAATTTGGTTTTTGCTTGTGAAATTTGAAAATTTGAGTTCGCCAACTCAAGTTGGCAGTGGCGTGGGAAGTTGGGAAAAGGAAGATAATTTAATGCATTAATTATCCTTGGTCCTCGCGACCAGCTCGCCTTGGAAAGTGTATGAGGGAATTTGATTTTTTTTCATTTTGTCGATTCGGGCTTTGCAAAGTTGCTCTGCATTTGGTTTTTCTGGTCTGGTTCAGTCGAACCAGCTCTTGGGATTTGTCACTGTTCTTGGAGATTTTGAGGCTGTTGCTGAGCCTGAAGAGGAAAGGAGTGTTGAGGAGTTCTTGCTGTCGCCGTGGAAGGAAATAACTTCGGCAAACGCAGCTTTCTTCAAGTTTTGGAAAAGAAATCACAGGCATGTTAAGCCCTTCTCTTTAAAAATTCTTGCTTTGTTTAAGTGTCTCATTAAAACAACCCTGCTCTTGGGTTTTGGGTTTAGGTGATTGTTGAGTGTGTCGATATGATTTGGATTTCGTTGATTCTTGCTTTCTTTTTTGGAAATGATAAGTAGAATTGTCTTCTGGTTGCTAGGTTTGATTTGTCTTTGCACTTCTTTCGAGTTGGAATACCTCCATTATTGTATTGGTTGTTGACGTTAAATGGAGGATTTGAAATAAGTATTTTCTCTCTCTGTTCATGTTGTAATGGGAATCTGTGCAGGCAGTGTGGAGTTGTTCTCCTTACTGTGCGATAATCCTTTTGTCACATGAACTTGTGATAAGATTGTGGTTGTGGAGCGGCTTGATGTCATTTCTAACTGAAGTTTCTTAAAAAATACAGATCGTGTTGTGTTACTTCTGTGTTGACAGTATTGAAGGGAATATCATTTACTTTTCGAACTATAAGGAAATGGGTATAGTTTTGCTTAAGTACTCATATGTAGAAGTGAATTCAGATTGTTGAGTTGTTTTAACAATACTATGAGAATGGATCTTTTTAAATGGTCTTATGTGATATGAGATTTACAGGATGTACGAGTTGTTTGAAGTTGTATTCTTTACTGAAATTTCTTTTAAAAAGGAAATAAGATCCTTTTTCCTTCTGCTGTGTTTGGATTTTGATGAATAATACATTTGGGTTTTGTATGAGCATATGAATTTGCTTTGGAGAAAGAAATGATAACACGTTTTTGTTGTTTCTTTCTTTTTCTTGCTTAAAAAGAAATAAAACTTTTCTCTTCCTTCTGCTGTTTCGGGGTTATAAGGAAATGGCATTTTGTAATTTTAAAGGAATTGGCATTAGAGTTTTATACGAGTGTTCGTGAAAGTTGGAAAAGAAATAGTTTTTCCTTCTGAACTTATAGTGTAATATGTTGTTTTCTTGCTGAAGAAGGTATGATGAATTGTTGTGTTTTATTGATGACTGTTCGATCTCTAGTTCGGACTGTCTTGTGAATGCGAACTTGACTTTGAATTGCTGTGCAAAAGAAGAGATGCATGGGAACTTGTCTTGCTGTTTGGGTCTGTCTTGACTGTATCAGATCCATGTATTTGACACCCTGTACAGGTTTACTTTGATAAAGGTAATGACATCTGATTTTTGCATTCTGGAGTTCTGCATACTATCATGAACTTGAAAAATGGATTTCGGGTAGAATCATTGTATGGGAAGGGAATTCTTCTTCTGTCTGAAGAAAATGTTGTTGAATTATGGGAAAATTCCGCTGTTTAGAATTCAGGTGAACTTATTGGACTTGCTGTAGGTAACAACAATGAATAAAATGTTATTTTGAATGGAATGCGTCCATAGGATTAGGAAATTGATGTGAATAATTGATTGCATGATTGTATAACTGTTTATCTTGGTTAACATACAGTGAAAGAAATATGGTTTCTTCTAGTACGGTAAATATATGGTATGCATCCTTATACTATTTGATCTATGATAAACACAATGTTGTACTAACCTGTTTCGGATTTTCATATGAGCCTGATTTAAATGAAGTATGGATAAGGATGATGAATTCTTCCTTGTTTTCATTTAAAGCTGATTATGAATGAAATTACTCTTGCTGCCGAAAAGTGAATTCTGAATGGATTTTGTAAGTTTCACTCTGAACTGTTATCTTGATTTGTGTCTCGTTTGGATTCCATTTTTAGGACAGTCATGTGGAAAGAAATAGGGATATGGATGAATGACTTGGAAAAATGATCTTTTCTTCTTTCATTCAGTTGGAAATCTGTAATTCATTAATAATGAATTTTGTAGTGCTTAGATATGAGCAACTATATGCATTGCTGTTCGCTTTCTTGTCTGTGCTTGATTGCTTGGAATCTAATATGATGCATGAACTGAAAGGAAGGTAATGGGTTTACATTTCAGTTAGTTTCATCCTTTGCATTTATTATTAATGAAAGGCGTGGAAAGGATAACAGTATGTTATATCAGCAGTAAGCTACTTGTATTCCTAACTTTACAAATATTGTAAATTGAGACTTGTAACGGTTATGTGGAATTGGGACAGCAGTTCTTTGGCTGATTGTGATGATATTTTGATAGTTCAGTTGTTATGCTGATCTTTCTTTTGTGCCTATTTCGTGATTGATGTTTTACTGTCGTTTCATAAAAGCAGGGTTCTTTTATTGAGACAGTTAGTCGAAGCACCTCATTTTAATGATAAGTGCTTAATATGCTCAGTTCATTGAACTGACCCGTGCAAATCATTTTGCAGATGGAATTTGATTAGAATGAGGACATGGCTGTTTTCTGATGCTTCTTGATTGGTTAAAGATGAATTGTATTTGTTTACTTTTATTCCTCTTCGAGGAATTGTGAAAAGAAGAAAGTATATTCTTCAATCTATGAGTTGTAATGATGTTTTTATGTAAACAATGTCCAATCAGTTGGATTGGCAAATGTATGGATTATGACATGAAATGATGAATACAATTACAAGAGTGATATTTTAATAATTATATCAGTTTGATATTGTAGACTAAATTGGAAATATAATGTTATTTCTTGATTTGGATTTGTTTAGTTGTCCTTGGATGGATGATAAACGGGAACTGATATCTATTCTTACCTAAATACAACTTTTAAGTTGAAATATGCAATTAGTTCATACTTGGGTAAAGATGAATTTTTAATTGACATTAAAAAGGATTAGGAAGAATATGATTCCATAACTGATAGGTATTCAGGATTAGCTTAGGAGCTAAGGAATATCAATTAACTTCGGAGTAATCGAACTTCGCTTTCGAACTCCATTAATGATCTCGTATGTTAAATTCAGAATAAAGGATATAGGATAAGTATATCCATAACTAATGGACCTTAACTATGTAATGTTAAGGAGCACAAATGAATACATTTCTCAGGAATTAGACCTCGTACAAATGACGTCTAATAAGCTAGAATTCTGAATTTAGTTACAGTTGGGAAAATCTTGGCTAAGTTTAATAGGTTAAACTTATCACGTCCGTCGGTAACGGACTGCTTAATCTAATGATTAAGAAGGGAACCAAGTAGAGAAATGCAGCCCTTCGACACGAAGGAGAAGATGCATAGCAAGCTAAAGGATGGATTTAGTCCCTCTTAGCTATATACAACTGTAACGGAAACGAGGATAAAGGGATCAGCATGGTTGCTGAAAGTTGATTCTTAATTATTAAGATCGTATCCAAATCACTTGAGCAGGATGTGTATTCTCGATGGGAGGATTCCGTAGGACATTGGCATACGCCAGCTACAGCAAGGTGTCTTCATGAAGACGGGGTCTTCATGACGACACAATGTTGCAGCTGACATATTGCAATGCCCTCCCGAATTAAAACATCAAGAATACATAGGCTAAATGTGAAGTTCTTGGCAGGGGATAGGAGTATGATCTGGTATACGGAGTGACTCCGGGATACTAAAGATGACTAGACACACGGAGTCGTGGGGAACGACACCGTATGTCTGCGTATCTTTAGTTACCAGGAGTGCCTTCCTATATTCGTTCATATTACTAGTTGGAAATTGGAAGTTTAAATCTGACCTTAAACAGAGAGGACTGGTAGGAACCAGGAAAGACCATTCTAGATAACAGGTGAAGTGAAGTGAAGGACGTATTCCATTGATGTGTATCACATCCAGGAATATGATCATGCAAAGCATGTGAAAATATTTGGCCAAAGTATCGCAAGTGCTGGTTGCGTTGTCCTTATCACTTAATTTAAGATGCAGGATGTCAGATGAATATCAGTAACAGATATTCAGATAGGCTTCTTAAATGGATCACTTCGATAACCGGAAATGGTTAAGAGAACTGGTATATATAATATACTATGCATAAACGAACATGAAGGATCGGTTGTTGCCGAGTCATGAAATGAAGGATCGTTGAAACTCCGAGCCATGAAAATGGAAGATCGGCAGTTCCTTGAGTCATTTACAGCAGCATATAGAATCTGTTATAAGATTGAATGGCATTGAATGTGTGTTCCATATTGTAAATATGTGAACAGGGAACATTAGTTTTAAAAAGAAATTGTGTGATCCAAACTGCGTTGTTTGGGCAGAAAACAATTATTAAAACTTGAACGTGTGTTTGAATTTTATAATTCATAACAGAGAACGTTATCAAAAAAAAAAAAAAAAAATCCCTTGTTCTGGTATCTTAAAATGGGGATGTTACATCTTGGTATCAGAGCTGAAGGTTGCAGCTCTTAGACCTAATGAGTCCACGATATTAATAAGGTTTACATTTTCTTATTGAACAGAAAATGGTCAGAACAAGAGGGAATGCTGCAAATAACCCGTTACAGGGTGGAGAAGCAGCAACTGCCCAAAAGCTGGATGAAATCCTTTCTGCCCTACTTGATACGAGGGATCGTTTGACTGTTCTGGAATAGCAGTCAATGGGTAATGAAGAGGAGGAGAATGAAGCTGAAATAAATGATCAGCTACCTCCTGTGGACAACATCAATGGAGGGAATCCGGGTGTTGATGATAATAATGTAATTGCTCCTAATCCCCCTGAAAATAAAAGGGCAAGATTAGCAGCTGAACTTACAAATGATATAAAGAGAATAAGTCCTCCAAAGTTTGATGGAACAACTCTTGGGGACAGAGCTGAGAACTGGCTCAGTGAAATGGAGAAATACTTTGCAATAAGAAACTTCTCCGAAGAGACTAAAGCGATATGGGGAGCATATCAGCTTTCTCATGAAGCATCATCATGGTGTGACAACCGTAAGGTTGAGCTGAATATTGTCGAATCAGACATAACTTGGGATCAATTTAAGGGTTATTTTAGGCAACGATGGCTGCCTCAACTCTATTTTGATAGGAAAATGATTGAATTTCAGAATTGATCGCAAGGAAGGCTGTCGGTGATGGAATACTGGGAAGGGTTTACTAAACTCCTTAAGTATGTGCCGCAGTACCAAGCTGATGAGAAGTTTAGAATACGAAAATTCATAATGGGACTGAATCCCATCATTGGTGGCGAAGTGGATGTCCACGGCCCAACCACCATGGATGGAGTTGTCGAAAAGGCAATCAGACAGGAACAGAAATTGAGGGCAATATCTGCTCACAGGGAAGAGATAAGGAAGAAGATTCCCAATTCTTCTTCATCTCTTGCACCAAAAAGGGGACCTTGGAAAAGGTTTGGTGTGAAAAACAAAATTGTTGTAGATAACAACAAGAAACCTGTGATGAACACACCTATAAATAGCGTGCAGAATAGCTTCATAAAATTTAATGGCATTGGACAGAAGTCCTATGGAAGCCAGAATGATAACTTCAAGGCTGGTAACAAATTTGAGCCTAGAAAAGGGCCAGTTGGAGGATGCTTCAACTGTGGAAAGGACCACTATGCGAATCACTGTCCTCTGAAGAAGGATGATCGCGGACAACAGCATAGGATACACGCTGCAGTGGCTAACAGACAAGCTGAAAAGCAAGTGACACCCATAGAAGTTACGGGTAAGTTATTCGGTACACCTGTAGTTATACTTTTTGATACTGGAGCTACAGAATGTTTTATTTCTGCTAAACTTGCTATGAAATTAAAAAGAAAGGCTGCAAGAATGGATAAAACATGGACAATGCATTATGGGAATAATGTTGTCCATACAGTCGAAATGTGCCTTTTTGGGGCAATTCTTGATCTGCCTAGTTTCTCCACCGAAGTTGACTTGTATGTCACTCCTCTAGGATCATATGATATCATTATTGGAGTTAACTGGTTGGCTGAACATAAGGCAAAGGTCGACTGTTATGAAAAACAAATCTGTTGCTTTGATGACCTGCAGAAAGCAGCAGTCATTCAAGGTGTAAAACGGGAAGTTGCAGTTAGGAAACTGACGGCTATGCAACTAAAAAGGGCTAAAAACAGAGGCTGCACTTTGTATGCAGTAAAAGTGACAGAAAATGCAGGAGGAAGATAATGATTTCATGGAAAGATATCCTATTGTTGAGGGATTCCGTGATGTGTTTCTGGAGGGATTGCCAGGTCTTCCACCCAAACGTGAGTTTGACTTCGCAATAGAAATCAAACCTTGGAACTGAACCCATATCTAAGGCACCTTATAGAATGACTACCATTGAGTTGGTAGAGCTGAAGGCTTAGTTACAAGAACTTCTGACTAAGGGACTGATAAGGCCGAGCATCTCACCTTGGGGAGTGCCGGTAATTTTTGTAAAGAAAAGGGATGGCACATTGAGGAATTGTGTATTGATTACAGAATGCTGAACAAAGCAACTATTAAAAATCGATACCCACTTCCTAGGATTGATGATCTGTTCGATCAGATGCGAGGAGCATCATTTTATTCAAAAATATGTGATCTTCGATCTGGGTATCATCAGCTGAGAATAAAGGAAGCAATATATTCATAAAACATCTTTTAGAACGAGGTATGGACATTATGAGTTCACGGTGTTACATTTTGGGTTGACTAATGCACCTGTCGCCTTCATGAATCTAATGAACAATATTTTTCAAGAATACTTAGACAAGTTTGTGCTTGTATTCTTAGACGACATTCTTATATACTCTAAAAATGTCGAAGAGCACCAAGAACATCTTAGGATAGTAGCTGGAAATCTTAAGAAAGAGGAAGTTGTATGGCAAGCTGGTCCAAATGTTCCTTTTATGATGCAGAGGTGCATTATTTGGGACATGTTATAAGCAAGAATGGGATAGCTATTGACCCTTCAAAGATCACAGCTATAACTGAGTGGCCTGCGCCTAAGAACGTGCACGAAGTGAGGTTTTTTAGCTTCATGGGGTTGGTAGGATATTACTCGAAAGTTCGTTAAGGACGTTTCAAAAATTGTTGCCCCAATCACTTCGCTGCAAAAGAAAGAAAAGAACCATTTGTCTGGACAGGACAAATGTGAATCTGCCTTTAAGAATTTAAAGGAACATGTTAACTACAGCACCTATTTTGATGGTGTACCTGATCCAAATGGAGATTTTATGGTTCCTAACGGACGCCTCTTGGAGAAGGCCTTGGAGGTATTCTATTACAAAATATTTGCATGTCATCGCTTAGTGAAAGCAGGAAGCTTAAGTGATACATGGATATGAACAGAATTATGCTCTTACTAGATGATCTTATGAGCTCACTGCCATTGTTCATGCACTTCAAATGTGGAGGCATTACCTTTTAGGCAAGCCCTTCGTAGTGAAAAGGTGTACAGACCATCTTTATAAGTATATTTTTACTCAGCCAAATCTGAATGCAAGGCAGTGAAGATGGTTAGATGGGTTTCTGTCTCAGTATGATTTTGATATAAGCTATATTAAGGGCAAGGAAAATAGAGTAGCATGATGCTCTGAGTCGAAGGAAGCATATCTCTGCTCACTATAACGTTAAGAACTCAGTTTAAGGATGAGGTGAAAGATGCCTTGGAATCAGATCCTTATTTCCAGCAAGATCAAATTGAGGACTGGATTAGACCCGAGGGGATGTGCAAGAGGTATAAAGGATTCCGTAGGGCATGGATGATAAAATGAAGGAATTCTGAGGTTTGAAAATAGGGTATATATGACCAAGAATGGCAAATGACTTAAGATGTTGTAATTGTTAACTGTGTTTCATAACTCACCTTTTTCTGGACATTCCCTGGCATTACAAAAATGCTCAGGTAGATCTTAAGCAATCAATATTTCTGGAAGGGAATGAGAAAAGGATATGGTCGAGAGTTTGTAACACACTGCTTAGGAATGTCTAGCGTGTTAAGGCGGGAGACATATGCACCCCGCTGGATTATTATATAGATACGGCAGTATTCCGACAGTATAAATGGCAAGTGATAACGATGGATTTCGTTCAAGGATTGCCTATGTCAAGAAATAAGCATGACATGGTATCCTGGTTGTATTTGACAAATTGACCAAAGTGGCACACTTCATTGCTGGTAATTTGAAGGACAATGCACTCATGTGCTAGCAAGAAGATTTGTACATTGGAGCGTGATCTTCACTACATGGAATACCAGGAATTAATCATATCGTTGACAGAGATCCGAGGATGACATCAAGGTTTTTGGCAAACGCTTAATGCGGCCTTAGGGACTAAATTGAACTTCAGATAGTCGACAGCATCCATCCATCACATTGAAAAATGTGGAATGATGTACTGATGGAGAAGATAAATTGGTTTGAGGACATGATTAGAGGGTGAGCATGCACCATTTCGGTATGAACCAATGGACATAGAGTAACGATGTTACCGCTAGACAAAATTTGCTTCTAATAGGGACACCTATCAGGATCTCAATGGCATCCCTTGTGAATGTGTTGTATGGAAGATCAAGTTAGCACACCTGTCAGTGTTTACAGCGTTATGACAGAGATAATTGGGCAACATAATGCTCTTGGATATTCGAAGCTGGAAACAGCCTTATGGTGCGATAAATAATTCGGGGAAGATCTAAAGGAGGCATGTCAAGGCCCGCAAAAAGTGATGCACCTGAGTTGAAGTGGGTTAGAGCAGGCATTAGTAAACTAGGACAGAATGATCTGTCAGTGCACCTAAGGTGATAGTCATGACGAATTAACATTAGGTATGATTTTACATAATGAGCTTGGGAAGTTTCTGCCAAGTGATGATTGCCATTCACTATATGGGATGTTTGAAATTGATGTCGAAATAATGAAGCTTGTTTGTCTTATTGATGGCATGTACCTATGTGATTGTCGAAAATGTATGATGTGGTGCATTAGTGTTGGAATGTATGTGATGCTTTTGGATACTTGATTAGGTAGATTTATCACAATGCTAAATTGGTAATGTGTCCTTAAGGTGACAATGACAGTAGAATGAATGTAATAAGTGAGGATGTATGACTACCGATTCTAATGTGTTTTGATGAATTGCATGCAGTTAATGTAACATGTAGATAATCGTGATAGTAGAAGTGAATGTATAGGTCCACTTGAAATTCAGCGAAGGCCCCCTAGTGCATTGGTCTGATTTGACTCGCTAAAAAATGAGATCAGACCCCTCAACTCGCTGTTTAATCAAATTGGAAATTCAAAAGCTAATGAAAGAGCCTGTTTCGAGACAGTTATTGGGTCAATTAGTGGAAGTGTTCGGGAAACTAAATGTTTTGAAGAGTGAATTTTTTTGGTGTGAAAAACCATCAATAGTGGTACAATAACCATAAGAACTTGAGTCGGTCAGTCGAGAGGAGAACCTTGATTTGTGATCATCTGACTGCAAGACCAGAGTATGAAGCTTGAAGGAGGGAAGAATGTAACGCCCTGATTTTTGTAAGTTATCAGTGGTGAGTATATTTCATAATGTTATAACTGCTGAAATGAAGGCAAACATGTTAAGATATGTTTTGATCTTAAGGAGAATGTGTTGCTAACTGCTGGATTCTTGCATAGTGTGATTTGTTTACATGGGACAACAGATTATTGCCACTTGTAGTAGTTTGCTGATGTGACGACAAATATGTTGTATGCACTTGCTAAACTCTATTCGTTGATCGATAGCACACCTTGAATCAATTTCATCGACCCAAAGTATGTTGTGGTCTTCTTGTGATCGAATGTGTCGATTTACTCACGTGAAGCGAGAGCCGGAAAGGTTGATATAAATGTGTAGCACCTAATTGTAGGTATGAATAGTTGGCACGTAAAGGCCAATGACAAAGGTTTGATCCTATGAACCATTTACTGTGATAACTTAATTACCTCGTAAGGTGGGAAATGCCTGGATGCGGGTGGCCTATGGTATGTGGATTCGATGATGGATGAGAATGTCCTGCACAGTGTTGAAATTACGATGATTTAGTTGGAAGGACTTAATGGAAATTGAGGTTGATTAGGTGTGAGTGGTCTAGCAGGATTAAATCCTAATCTAACCCTAAGTGGCTAACTTACGCATCCTAAACTACTATCCTAAGTGGATTTTTAAATTAGGAAAAGAAGTATTCTGGTGTGGAGGAGAATTGACCTAAGTTTTCCTAATAACTTAAGACTAAACTATGACCTAGGTATGAACACTATTGTACAACCTAAACTAATCCTAACCTAAGGAGGGGACGCACAGACCCATGGAGGAATGAGGATAAGTAGATGAAGGATGGAAGGATCGATTGGCATGGTAGTAATGGAAAGGTCCATACTTTCTCCAGATCCAAGGAATTTGTAGCATAAACAGGGAATAATTTAGACTCATCATAGTTAGTCATGAGACTATAACTCTGTTATTTGAGTGCAAAAATTTCCAGCCACAAGAAAAATGGTAATTATTTCTCAAGGTCTATAGGTCGGCGGTGGCGTGAGGATCTAGGAAATAGGCAGAGCATTAAATTGTATTAGATATAATCCTTGATAGGTTTTGACTGATCCCTAATAGAAAATAGGTATGCAGTCGTAAGTAACCTTAGGGCCATTTTTGATGATGAAATGATGTGTTGGTCGTCAAATAGGACTTTTTAGAAGAGCAACAGTCAGGGGACAAGAAGTCCCTCCTCTTTAATGGGAGAGGTTCCCTTATTCTGAAACGAACTTATTTACAAATATACAGAACATTATTTTATGGTTAAACTTGGATATTACGAAAGTGTTTTCCACAAAGATCATCAGTTACACAAGGACTGAGGAAAAAGAATAAGAAGATGAGCAGAACAGCAACATTCAGAATTATAGATAGCAGAATAATTCTTCGTGTATGCGAAGCTTCAAAGGAATTTAAGACAAGATCATTTGCGAATGAGATTAAATTTAAGGACACAAAGTTCCATAAATAACCTTCTTCGGATTTATTAATCAAGGACACAAAGTTCCTTCTTGGTTGTACAAGATCACTGTACTTGCAAAATTGGACAGTATGCAATCAGAGAGACTAAACGAGTTAAGAACAAAATGATCTTCACAATATTAAAGGAAAACACAGAGACAACAAGAATCAGATAGACAAAGAATGGAAAGCCCTTTTTGTATTGATTTCTTTTTAAGATCTATTTACACTTTCAGCAAATATCCAAGTTCTTCCTCCTTTCAAAATGGCGTGGAAAGGCCATTATATAGCTTACAAGGTCAGTTACTCTTCATAACCGTTTCTTTTAACTAAAGAATAGTTAAGGACCGCCAATTGCAATACCTTAACTAATTACAAAGAATACGAAAAGAAAGGGAAGAAGAGAAAAGAAGAAGGAGAAGGAGGAGACAGGTGGCCAGCTACTGGGAGGGACCCACTGTCTTCAGAATTCGCTGCCTGAACTTCTTCAAAGCCTCAGCTATGTCTCTGCCACGAGGGACTGACGTGTTGGCTCGCAGACTGAGTCCAAAATCCTAGACACTTCTCCATCTCTTTATCAAACTCGACGTGAGTATGATAATCTTTGTTTGCTTCTTCAATGGCAGATTGAAGAGAGCAAATGTCCTTCATCTTTTCCTTGGAGATGGAACTTTCCTTGAACAGATTATCTTTGACAAAAGCTCTGAACTGAGCTTTGATTTCTTGCAAGGACAGGGAAGCACCAGAAGTCTTCATCCTGAAGATGACAATGTATATCTTTGAAAGCAGCAACTGTCAGCGCTCTTGAAAGCTTCTCCCTTCTGCCAACTATTCTTCATCTCTCCCACAGCCTCCTCCAGGACTCTGATCTTCCACTCCACGCTGTAGACCCAGGATTTTGATAGATTATCTTTGGCATCATCGAAAATCTTGTTCGCCATTAAGATGTTCTCATCTGTTTGTCCCATGAGGCGAAGGTCTACAATGCAACTGCTCCAGATTTTGAGCTCTTTATCCATGGTATTGATTGTGGAGGAGAGCTTCAGTTGCACATTACTCACCTTTTCATGGAGTTTGAAATCTTCATCGATGAAGTTTAATCCAGCAACAAGCATGTCATCCACCATGGCTTCGATAGCTCTGCCATAGACAGAATACTTGTGCATATCTTTGATACTTTGCACTTCATCTTGGCTTAGAATTACAGGAGGTGGTAGAGTAGTCAAAGGGGTAGGGTCCAAAACTTTGTCCTTAGACAAAAGTGACTTGATGAAACCTCGTGAGAACTTGGGCTTGTTCTTCCAGCTGTTCAATAGTTTGCTGCCCTTTCTCTACCCTTCCAATGACTCTTGTGACTGTTTCCTGGAGGTTATGAATCTCACCTTCAGGAGTAGATTCTCCCATAGGGATTCTTGAAAGCTCCAAGTCAGATGTCAGCAAGTCTGATTCTGATTTGTCTACTGTAGGCTTAGCAATCTCCAGGAATTGCTGACCTTGAGCATCAGACACTATTCTGGAAGTAGTTCTGGCTTTCTTGGCACGAGAAGGAGTGGTGCCCAACAAGGCTGCAACAGCATCAAAATTTGGTCCCAAGCTTTGAGAGGATGGTTTTCTCTTCCTTTTGTCAACCAAGGGTTGCACCCAAGCAAAAGAGGAAGAAGAATCTACAGGAGAAGCAAGGGGACCAAGAGACAGGGAGCTCATGACACTCAGGGTCTGTGCAGCTGTTGACTCAAGCTGAGATGTGGTAGGAGCACTGGAGGCAATGGCAGTAGAAGAATCAATAGCACCTGGAAGTTCAGTGCTCTGGACCTCCTTGTCTTTATCTGCTGGGTCCTCAGGAACATTTGTAGGAGTTGGCCTCTCACTTTCTTCACTTTCACTGAGAACAATGATGTTCTCTGGTCCTATAGGCAACTCTGCCTGCTTTCTCCTTGAAGATCATTCTTTCCACCGGCTCCTTCTTTACTTCCTTGAGCTTCTTCTTATATACCTGAGTGGATGGAGAAGGAGTAGATTCCACAGGTCCCTGAGCTGATGAGGCAGGAGGGGTTTTCTTTGGTGTTTCAGACCTTGGAACTGATGCTTCTCTTATTGGTGTCGAATCATCCTTGGAGGAGGATTCTCCTGAGTGCCTCCTGAATTCTCGGACCTTCTTATTGAACCAAACCTTAGTCCTGACTAAGACTGGAGCAAGAATCTCAGCCAGATCATCCCTCTCTTTTCTGTTCCAATCCAGGTCCTCCAGAGGGGTGTGCTTGATCACATTTTCATACTCATATGAGTATAGCTCAGAATTATCATCTTGGAGGCCTTCAGGAACTTGGTACAGACCGAGTTCTTGAATCAATTGTAAGGAGAACCTGCCATAATGCCTTCTTCTGGCCTCAAAGTCATCTGCACAGTCAGCCCAGTAGTCTTCTGTATCTGCCACTATGATGATAGATTATCTTGATATTCTGTTCAATAAACTTCTTCAAGTCAAAGCAGGTTCTTGGCTTGAAGAAATGAACGGTGATAGGGACCAAAGTTCTTTCTATATTCTGGGCATCCAGGGCTGTTTTACATGTGTAATTTCCCAGAGAGATGGGAAAGTGCAAGCCAGAAATCTTCTTGTCTCTGCAAGTTCTGTGCAACTTGTCTAGTTGCCTGCATATTTCGATCAAGGCCATCTTATCATTGCAGAACATGGGAAGCCGCAGAGGAGTGCTCTCATAACCAGCAAGCCTGATGTATGAAAACTTCCTGAATTGGATGAAATAGGCCCCATACCGCGATATCAAGTTCATGGCTTCATCTGAAAACCTCCTGGCGGTGTCACCCTCGAGCAATCGGACCACGTACATAGTGAAAGCATCATTAACCCTTCTGAAATTGCGGTTGCTGGTCTCCAAGGTGAACTGCGGGCAATAGGCATACACTGGGTTGCCTTTGTGGGCGCATCTATATATGAGAATCCAAACCACTGCCTTGATGCTGCTAGAGTATACATCAGATATGAAGTCATGAAAAACTTCTTTGTTTGCAGCACGTTGGATAGCTGCTCCGTCAGATTCATGCTGATGATCTCAGCCCAGTTGATATTTTGTGTACCCTCGCACACCATACTGATGAGCGGGCACATCCAGAAATGGAACTCACTGGTGGAAGGCAAACCCATGACCCGAGCCAGCAGTATTATGAAATCTGACAGTTCTTCATTGAAGTCTGCTCGGATGAGGGTTTTGGTGAGGCGGGAAGCTCCCTTCTTAGGGTTCTTCAGCCAGGACTTCGCCACTCGTGCTCTGTACTTGTCACTGTCTTGGTCGAACATGGCTTGCGCTTGGGCTTGGGAAACAACTATAGCATTGTCCAATTCCGGGATCCTCAGAGCGGCAGCAATGGCGGCAGCGTCTAGCTTGGCAATGAGTTCCCCATGTACATTTGTCAATTCACTTGAAGACGGGGTCGAAGTGAGCTCCGCATGCAAAGCACCGTATCAGCACACTGTACTGAGATTGGGAAACCTCCGGCGTAAGCCAAACCGCTATCATGAATCGTTTGTGCCATCGGCGTAGGGATTTGCATCTTCCATTCTTGCCCAAAAATCGCCGAAGTCGAGATGACGGGCTTCGCTATCTCCAATATTGCTAACAGCAGACTCAAGTGGAGAAATTTGCTCCTGTCCCTGAAACTTGATCTTCATATTGATAGTTTCAGGAGAACTGGTTGCAAACTAGACTTGGAATGGAATTTGCAGAAGCAGAGGGGATATTTGCGCAGTTTGAACTAATTGGCAAGGGTTTGAGCAAAGGATAGCAAGGAAGCAATGTGAGGAAAATGCGAAGGGGGAATGTTCGTTATATAGCCGTTTGGGGAGCGGAATGAATTCAATGCGCATTGAATTACACAACCACCAATTTGAAAAGCGTCATACTCGGAGTGAGCGGGAAAAAGCTAAGTGTGATGACACTTGGTACGCTTGGGACATGTGAGACGCGAATGCGCGAAACACGCGGCTCGGCCGGTTCAGGCGAAATGGAGAGAGAATGCACAAATGCTTTTGGAACAATTGGAACGAAAATGCGTGAAGTACGCGGTTCGGGGTGTTTCGGCCGAAATTGGAACAGCGGGCCCGTTTAGACTTGGGACTTTTGGGACAAAAAGTTCCGAAGTACGCGGTTTGACCGGTTCGGCCGAAAATGAAGCGGGGCGCATTTTTTGGGACATTGGGAAAACAAAGGACGCGGTTCAGACAAATCGGTCTGAATTTGGAACAGTTTGCGATTTTTTAATTTGGGACAAAGAGCTCCGACTACGCGACTTGGGAGTTTCGGCCGAAAATGAGGAAAGCTCGCACTTTTGAACTTTGGGATCATTTGGGACAAAAAAGTGCGAAGTACGCGGTTCGGGTGAATTCGGCCGAAATTGGAACAACTTGCACAAAAAGTTTTGGGACACTTGGAACAAAATTTTCCGACGGGCCCGAAGATGGGACAATTTCGGGGATTTCGGCCGATTCGGGGAACAGACTGCACTTTCGTAACTTGGGACAGTTGGGACAAAAATGTTCCGACAGGCCCGAAAAACCACATGCAAAAAGACCCAAAACACAGATTTTTTTCAATTTTACGACTTAGGCACCTCAGAGAAAAGCACTTAGACTCAAAATTTTGAAAATTTTACTCTTGTTAGAGAAGGGAAATTTTGAGTGGACAACAGCTTGCTCCTTCTGGGGATGACTTGACATAAATTCACTGAATGAAACAAGGCAAGAACTTAGACAAACTTGGTGTAGCAGACCAGTGCCTTATCCATTGGGCAAAAGGAGTCAAGGACAAACCAATACAAGGGCAACACACACAACAACAGAAGGGAAACACACCAAAATTAGAAATGCAAAAACACTGTACATAATATACAAAGGGAACTCCCTAGTCACCTATGACTTGAACAACTTCAAATACTGCCCACTATAAGGAAGTGGGAGGGGAGAACCATCCATGTAATCAAGATAGAAAGAGTTCTTACCAGCAAAGTGTCTTATCTTGAAAGGTCCAAGCCACAGAGAATGAAATTTTCCATGGCTGCCACGAGGTTCATGTCTTTTGTCCCATAACAACACGGTATCACCAACTTGGAACTCTCTGCTCCTAGCTTTCTTATCAAACAGAATCTTCACCTTCTGCTAGTGAGCAGATATCCTGTCAGCAACCTCCAATCTATCCTCGTTCAGTTTGTGCAGGTACATGATTCTTTTGTCCAGGGCATCACTGAAACTAGTGTCTTCAATGGCCTTCATCAGGTGCAAGGCTGGCAGTTTCACTGTCACTGGCAATTGGGCTTCTACTCCATACACTACTTGAAAGGGAGACATTCCAATGGCTCTTTTAGGTGTGATCCTGTCTGCCCAAAGAGCATCATAAAGCTTCTTATGCCAGTTTCGCTGAGACTCATTGACCAACTTCCTTATGATAGTCACCAGATTTTTGTTGGTGGATTCTGCTTGTCCATTCCCCTAGGGATAATAATCTGAAGAATGAGCCAGAGAGATGCCATACCCGTAGCAGAAATCCATTATCTCAGTTGAGGAGAAGTTCGAAGCATTATCTGTTACAATCTTGTTAGGTACACCGTACCTAACCAAGATGTTCTCCTTGATGAAGTTGCATACTACTTCAGAAGTAGTGCTCTTGACTGAGATAGCTTCCACCCATTTGGTGAAGTAGTCAGTGGCAGTTAGCACATGCGTGTGGCTAGCACTAGAAGTAGGATTGAGTGCACCAATGAAATCTAGACCCCACTGTTGGAATGGTTCCTCAATCACAACTGGCTTGAGAGGCAAAGCGGCCAGTTTGGGTCTTCCCACAAAGGTTTGACAGGCCTCGCATTTATCCACCCACTTGGATGCATCTCTGAACAAGGAAGGCCAGTAATATCCTCCCCGGAGTATCTTGTGAGCTGTGACTGTTGATGAATAGTGTCCTCCACATGCTTGATCATGAAAAGCTGAGAGCAACTTTCTCTGTTGTTCCTTATCGACACATTTCAGAAATCTCCCATCTAGGCCACGCTTGAACAAAGCATTTTCCCACAGTACATATTGCGCTGATCTCAATTTAACAGTCCTCTTTTCCTTGGCAGTTAAATGAGAGGGGCATTCCCCATAGGTGAGAAAATGGGCGATGTCAGAATACCATTCATCGACTGAACTAAGGAATAGAACAGTAGGAATGTCAGCTTTCTCCCCCCTCCAGCAACTCATGTTTGGCTCCTTCAGCAATGAGCTCACAAAGACCTTTTCCCACGAACCAGCTTGGTTGGTTTGATATCAATGTCATACTCCTGGACCTTAGCCACCCAGTTTCCTCTCTTGGACCCAAATTCTTGCTGTGTAAGAATTGACTTAACAGTCGTATCTGGAACCAGCACCATAGAGTGAGAGTTGAGGATATAGAAACGGAACTGCTTGACAGCTTTGACTACTGCAAACGCATGCTTCTCCATCATGGTATACTTTTAGCTCATGATCCTTCAGGATATAGCTCATGAAGGCAATTGGTCAGCTCATGTCCATTAGAATCTTCCTGGGTTAAGACAAGCAGCCAGGGTATTGTTTGTAGCATAGCAATATATGATGAAATCCTTTGCTGAAGTCAGGACAGGCCAAAACTGGAGTTTTTAGCAATAGATTCCTTGACACCCTCAAAAGATTCCTTTCCTTTAGAAGACCAACCAAATGTTTGCTTCCCTTTCATCATCTGAGAAATGTTTAGGGTCAACTTCTGTAAAATCAGGGATAAATCTTCTTAAGAAATTGATCTTACCGAATAAGGAATGTACGCCTTTTTTACTAGTAGGGAGAGGAATCTGCTGGATGGCTTGAACTCGTTCAGGGTCAATCTTGAATGCCATCCCTTGAGATGATGTGCCCTAATAGCTTTCCTTCTGTAACACAGAAGATAGATTTTTTAGGATTCAAGGAAATCCCATGCTCTCCGGCATCTTTCAGCAGAAACCGTTTCCAGGTGATCGAAGTGAATCCGCTCTTGTCCTTGAGAACCACTGTCAGGTCATCAAGGTATATGACTATACATTTTCCATTTCAAGTTTCCAAAATCCATATCTATAGCTCTCTGGAAGGTGGCACCAGCGTTAATCAGCCCAAAAGGCATTCGCTTGTAGGCAAAGGTACCCCCAAGGAGTGGTAAAGGCTGTCTTGTGTTGATCTGCAGTAATCAACCTCTACCTGATTGTATCCCGAGAATCCATCAAGCATGGATAGCATTTCAGATCCTGTTACTGCTTGCAGAATCTGATCCATCATAGGCAGAGGGTAGTTATCTTTCAGAGAAGCCTGATTCAGGTTCCTGAAATCAACACAGATGCGGATTTCACCATTCTTCTTCCTGACAGGCACTATGTTTGGCGAATCCCATGTCAAATGGTGAATGGGAAAAATAATCTTAGCCTTCAACAACTTCTGGATCTCCTGAAAGATGGTGTCAGCAATTTTCAGATTATTACTGCCTCTGCTTCTACTTGAAAGGTTTAATTCCTGGTTTTGAGAGGAATAGAATGCTGCATATCCTTTGGCTTGAAGGCTTTCAGATCTTCATAAAGAATATGCAAAGAACATCCTTATACTTCCTTAGAAGATCAATTTGCTCTTCTCCTCTCTTCTGGTTGTGCAACATTTCCCAATATTTACTAGTTTCGGGTCAGTCAGAACCCCCCAATATCAATCTTATCATACTCAGCGGATTGCTGAGGTCCGGTAGAAGCTTTAGATCTCACGTATCTGTCATGCTTGTCAAACAACTCCTCCAAACTCACCAAACCTTTGGGAATATTGTTTCCTTTGAGCTTAATGCATCCTACCTGATCAGTTTCTTCTCTGTTGGGTGACAGCAGCTTGATCAGAAGACACACTCTCACGAGGTAGGTTGTCACTTCCCTCAAAATATAGTTGCTCGAAATTTCCCTTGAGCTCTAGGAAGGAAAGAAAATGCTGGTCATCGTTGAAAACTTTCCAATTGCTAGAATTGTCAGGTACACTAGGCCAGTGAACCATTTCGATAGTGAACTTATCCTGGGAAAACTCAGGATGGGGAATCAATAGTGAACCTGAGACAAGCCAATGAATCAGCCCTGCTATTCTTTTCTCTAGGTATTGCTTCAATAGATAAAGCATCGAGGAATTAAATTGAATCCCAAACCTAATTCTGGTAATGCTTTAGCCTCCCATTCTTTACCTGAAATAGGTTTCTGACTTGCTTCACAATCATCTTCTGCATCACCACGAGCCAGAAGATTTTTTAACACCTTGTTCTTTGGCTGCTTGCAGTCCAAGAAGGAGAGCCTCATACTCTGTTGTATTGTTAGTGTTCTTCGAATTGCAATTTAAATGAAAAAAGGGTGCAGACAACCTTCAGGTGATACTCAGCAGGACACCAGCTCTAGAACCAGCCGAGGAACAACTGCCATCAAATTCTAAAATTCAGACACCATTGGGACCTTTAGATGATACTTTGGAGGGTTGGATTTCATCAGGGGATAGGAATCATGTAATTACCATGGCCTACTGTCCTCATAGAGTATTTGTGCCTTAGGGTCATCAGTCTTCCCCTGCACAATATACTCAGACTTCTTTCTCTGGTAGTAACTTCTTCATTTGTCCATTGACAGGAATGAGTGCGTGTGACCAATCCATTTGAATCTCTCCACCCACATCTTTATAGAAGTTTCTACTTAGCAAAATTCCATAGGAAGGAGGAATGCCTGCTACCAGGATGGTAGCCCAAGACTTTCTTTTCAGGTAAAGCAACGAAAGCCACTTGTGCATCTTTTAATCCTTCCAACTAAAGGTACTTCCTTACTTTCCATGGAGTAGCAAGATCCATAAGTGCGAGTAAGGGTCAAGCCTAGAGCATGAGCTACCTTAGGCAGGCATCACATTATCAGAGGCCCCGGAATCTATGACACAGTTACTGAGCCTATGGCCAGCTATAAGAAGTGTTACATAAAAAGGCTTGATTTTGTCTCTAGCCGAGGGTGACAGCAGCTACTAGACTAGGTTGTGGTGCAGAAGGAGGTGTGGGAAAAAGGCCTTTAGAGGTGGTCTTAGAAAGGGGAATTTACAAATTGGATCATCTTGGCAAAAGCTTTAGGATGAGTTTGGTAGTACTCAGCTTCTGAAATTTGAACTTTAGTCCTTTTAAGATGATCAACAATATCAAAGGATCCAGAGGTGGATGGACCATCATCATTTGGGATTCTAGGCTTGTCAAATCTGGGGGAAAAAGAAGAAGAAGAAGAAACTTTGGGAGCAGGATTGACAGTACTTACCTTTGGTGTAGCTGAGGTAGGAAGAGGATATCCTCTTTTTGCAATCACGGGAATAGTTGCCGGCTGCTCCTTAGATTTCTTTAGGGGCTGTGTCACCTTTCTCCCTCTGACCTGTGTCTGTTCTCCGAGTCATGACAGCAAAGGACTCGCTGTTCATGTCTACTACCACTTCATCAGAGTCGTCCCCGTCATCAATGCCTTCAGTGGTAAAGAAATTGACTCAGAGATCCTTCGAGCTCTTCTACCTCATCATAAAATTGCTCCAAGGAACTCCTCACAAGCTTCGTCGTCCACATGATCTTCTGGTTCTTCAACCTCACAAGTTGCATTCACCGGAACTTTGACAGGGGGACCTTCAAGTGCCAGTCTTGTGTGGGGAGCTGGCAAATGGTTTCTGGGTTGAAAATTTATTCTCGGAACATCTGCATATGGTGCATGCTGGGCTAATTGTTTCTTTATAGCTACTAGATCATTTGCAAGTTTCTGGACTAATGGATCAGAATTGGGTCCAGAGGCGGAAGAGGAAGAAGCAGCAGATTTCGATTTAGGAGGATCTCTTTTCAACTTCCCTGACATGATCAGGTCGTCCTCGACACTAACAGCCAGTTCTTGATCCAGAACTAGCGTTCCAAGATTAGCCCTTCTTAGAGCATAACTGACTTTAGGCGTTTGGGCATTCAAAAAGAAACATTTTTGAATTTGATCAACCGGTCGAGTATTTGCAAGGAATCTTGTTGATCAATCTGTTGAACCGAGCCACAAATTCTCTCATAGGTTCTGATGGATCTTTCCTTTATCTGAGAAATCTGGGCAAGCAGGGCATGCACATCTTCTGCCGGCTTGAAAACGGTTTTTGAACTGAGTTCTCATGGTAGTCCAGTCGGTGATGGCACCAGCCGGAAGGTGATAGAACCAGTCAGCAGACATTATCCTGTAACGTCTCAACGAACAGTCTTACTGAGACATCTTCATGTTCAACCCCCCAAGACCCCACATGCAACTACGAATGCTGCAATATGTTCGTCAGGGTGAATTTTTCCATCTCCCTTTAAATTTTGGGAAGTTCTTTCCGGTTACCTCTAGGTAACTCATGCCAAAGGGTGCGCAAGAGCCAGAGGTCTGACACACTGACCCCATGGTAATTGTGCCATTCATTCTTGGGAATAACGGTTTGGAGGGGAACTGTAACACCAGCAAGGATCAAAGCTTGTAGATTAGGACTAGCAGGCTCTGAAGGAATACCACCTGTAGGGCTTCTATCTTGGACAGGCGGAGTGCTCGTTGAACGAGGTTCTTCTATTGGAAGGGAAAGGGAAACCCTGTTGCTTCCAAAAAGCTGAAACTGAGAATCTTCGATAACCAAGGGCCCTTCTCCCTCGAGTGAAATGTGGAGTCGCCAGATCAAAGGATGATCGAAAAAAAAAAATTGTAGTACTGGAAATTTTCCCCAGCGGAGCTGTAAATGCAAATTCGGTCCCCAGCGGAGTCGCCAAAAAACTGTTGGTTTTCGAATAGGACTTTTTAGAAGAACAAACAGTCAGGGGACAAGAAGTCCCTCCTCTTTAATGGGAGAGGTTCCCTTATTCAGAAACGAACTTATTTACAAATGTACAGAACATTGTTTTAAGGAAGAACTCGGATATTTGCTGAAAGTGTAAATAGATCTTAAAGAAATCAATACAAAAGGGCTTTTCATTCTTTGTCTATCTAATTCTTGTTATCTCTGTGTTTTCCTTTAATATTGTGGAGATCATTTTGTTCCTAACTCGTTAGTCTCTCTGATTGCATACTGTTCAGTTTTGCAAATACAGTGATCTTGTACAACCAAGAAGGAACTTTGTGTCCTTGATTAATAAAATCTGAAGAAGGTTATTTATGGAACTTTGTGTCTTTAAATTTAATCTCATTCAGCCATATGCAAATGATCTTGTCTTAAATTCTTTGAAGCTTCGCATACATGAGGAATTATTCTGCTATCTATAATTCTGAATGTTGCTATTCTGCTCATCTTCTTATTCCCTTTCCTCAGTCCTTGTGTAATTGATGATCCTTGTGGAAAACACTTTCGTAATATCCAAGTTTGACCATAAAACAATGTTCTGTACATTTGTAAATAAGTTCGTTTCTGAATAAGGGAACCTCTCCCATTAAAGAGGAGGGACTTCTTGTCCCCTGACTGTTGCTCTTCTAAAAAGTCCTATATTGACGACCAACACATCCACTCCATGTCTCCTCCTTTTGCAACTCAACAAATAAAATGGTACTCCTCACAAGGGGAAAGGAAAGATATTTAGATAAGGCCTATTATACCGTTTAGGCCTACTAACATGGGTGCATGTATTACTATCAGCCTTAAGATCCTTAATTAATATTGAATGGTACCTCCTCCCCATAGATAACCATCGTGGTTCTTTAGCATGCTAGTGGATTGGAATGAGATCAACTATGCAAAGTTTGAACAAAAATTCCACTCAGGAGGAAATTAATGTATGAGCAAGGGATAACTGATTGCGTTGTTTCTTTCTTGAGTTCCTTGGGACTTCCAAAGTATGAAGTTGAACCTTGCTTCCACTCATGTTATGGGACCCCTATCAGAACCCCATATTTTGAATATTTTGCCCAACCAGATTGGCCTTTTCAGTGCCATTATATGAGCATTCTTCTTATGGTCATTAAGAGAAATTGCCATAGTCCTTGCATGTTAAGATCAGCCTGCTACTGGCCAAGTGCTGTATTTGGTCATTCTCTGTGGCTTTGAAGTAACAACTCTACATTCATCTGGTAAACTGCAATGAACTCATGATTTTTGTTAACCAATCAAATAGTCAACATCCATTTAAGATATTTAAATCAAATTTTATCCAGCCTTCACCAACAGTTAGCCAAAGGGCATCCTTAAAAAAATCATTTCTAATTGTTTCCCTCTGGAGTATAAATGTTAGTCTTAAAGGTCTTTTTGATTCCTGTCACTAATGGCCACTTACGATGTATCACGTGACATACCATCTGTAGAGAGCATCCTTAGACCTTATTTCAGTTCTCAACATATTCTGAATCTACATATTTGACACGTGGAGCCTGCGAGCTATCCTTCATGGATACATTTGAATTTTCAACCTGTTCTAAAATACCTTGCCATGACCATTAGTTAATGTGGTTGATTACTTGTTTCGTTGAGAGTATTTAATTATTTAATCATTTCCAATGATAGGCTGAAGGGACACATGGAAACCTTCCACATTTGAGAGTTACAATTGGAACCAGGTGTAAGTAATATCCCTGAGTCCTGCCAAGTGCATCAATACATACCCTCATCAAGAGGATAAAAGGGGCCATGTATTTCTCATAGGATTTACAGGTTTTCATATCACGTAACTCATGTACATTTCATCGACTGAAGTAAATTGGATTAGCGGTTGTTAAACATCCATGACTCACTTATTGAAAGGAGTGTATTGGCGCTCACTATGGCTCCTATTGTTTGAGCATACATTTTCAGAAGTACAGGACCTAATAAGTCAAAGTAAATTGTCTGAAAAGGAATACACCAAATTCAAGGGTGAGACCAATTTGTAACACTAGACACGGTCGCATAATTGAACATTAATAATTTAAGAAGTAGACCACGTAACAATCACATCAAGGCTCTCCCCGCACCATTTTCATGAATATTACACATGACTCAATGAAAATAGTCTTAAATACATCTTACTCAATTATACGTTCGCCTACATGTTTATAATTATAGTGGATCAATTGTCTCTATAGTATGTCTACAAAGAATCCATATATTATTCTCACCATAAAAATCAATCTTAGACATAGGTTAGGGTTAAATACCCTAAGCAATTAGAGTGCCGATAAATAATATCTTATAAAAATATGCACTATCCCTAGCAAATGATGCCAAGTAATTCATGAACCTCGCAAACCTTGTCAGGAGGATGACGCTAATATGTAATTGATCATAGGATATATCATGCTTATAAGATTAAAATGTGGAAGCATGAAGATTTTAAAATAGGAAAAACAAAATATTGGCCTAAGTGCTAAATTAATCGTTTGATAAGACTTCAACTTATCTTACTTGAACTTGCCACGGTGATGGTATGGCAAAATGTCCTTTGTTAATAACAATATGCCTTGATCCTAATTCCACAGGTTACTGCTTATAAATTACATGGTCCTCAAGACTAATAAGTAGAATTTTAGTGGAAATACAGATATAATTAATGCATCGAAATGGTGTTGGTCCCTAGGATAATGACCTTCTAGCTATTTCAATGTCCAATTAATTACTGGAGAGTTAATCTTATATTATTGTTAACGATGCCATACACAAAGTAGTCCTTGTTAGGGAAAATCAATCTTGTGTGAATAGAATTCATTTATTTATGCTTTCATACAATTCCATTATTGGGCCTTCTAAAGCATTTCTATTGGGAATCTACTATATAAGTGTATTATTATAGTTTCAAATGGAGGGAATGACCAAGAATCAGTCATAGGTATGATCTGGCCAATAAATATGTTCATTGGCAATGAATAGTGATCAACACGATGTTATAAACCACATCAATGGTTACAAGTACATTTATTATTACAAACCCTCCATACACTTGACTCGCTCATTTTCTTGACAAGATGAGTGTTGCACTTTAGCAGGGTTTATATCGATATCTAATCACAACATCAAGTTTTAAATTTCACCCGAAGCTAAGAGGGAATCTGCACTAAACCTCAAACATGGAAAACAACCAGTTACCGGCACTTACTCCTTTTTGTCCATCGCAATTTAGACTTAGTAGGATAGTGACATACTTCATCCCTTAATGATATCCAACTCATCCTGATGTTTTTTCAGAGGCATTACATTACAATATAAATCGGAATCAAACATAGAATTGTGAAGTAGCCTATCCTTTGTAATCAAAGTTTTGAAAAATGGATCAACATTCAATTGGGAATCAACCAAATGTGTCCCCAAAGATACCTCAGGCGTCTCTCAAAAATCCTCTAGTTATGGTGGTGTTCCAAGGTCTGTAATTGTCTGAGGAGGATTTTCAACAACATTTACATTTCTACCTAGAATATTCTTCTCTTCTTTCAACCCCAAGTACTCAAATGCTCTCTTCTTATGCTTAGGAATTCTAATCAACTTGATAATTGGAACACTCACTTTGATTTTGTTAATACTTTGGCTATGTCATATGGAATACTCTTTGGCAAAGCAGCATTGGAAGGGAGACAAGAAGATTCATTTGATGGCTAAGGATTCTTGGTAGCTTGGGCATGAGGAGGAGTGTAATTTTTTCATGGGACAACATAATTCTTGGCAAGTGTTTCCCTTCTAGGATTTTCTTTAGGAATGCTTGTAAGCAAGGTTGTTTTAGGTTTGGCTTGAGGCCCAATTCCCTTAACAACTTTTCCTCTAGTATTATACTCTTTCTCTTGACCAACAACAACATTCATTAACAACTATCTATCTTCCTCCGAAGGGATACCGCCATCATATTTCTTAATCATCAAAGATCTTAAGTATTCAAAGTCATTGCTAGAAATTTCAAATGCCTAAACTACATCTACATCATGAGTATGAGGAAGAGAAAGAAGTGGTACCTACTTTATGCAATCCCAAAAGGTTGCAGCAGCAGTCCTTGCACTTATTACCTCAGTAGATTTTGCTCCTCTTTATGAGCTTGAAGAATAGCCCATCATGAAAATCATCATCAGTACCATCATCATTATTAGCTTCACTTTCTTGCTGGTCCACTTCACATGGAGGATGGGGTATAAGAAAAACCTATCACACCAATCAATATCAGCAACCTCTTCAACAACAACAACCCTAGCAGTTAAGGGATTAGGCAACACTCTTCGTATGCTTGAGGATGTCTATTTGTAGATCCAACAATCCCTTACCTTTTTCATCAAACCTCTGCTCATTCCTATGGTGATTTCCAAATCTATATTGTGATTGCTACCTAGGATGACCTTGTGAAGTCTTCCCAATTCCCTTCTCATCTCTTGCCAACTTGTATGAGATTTCTTTGACAGCCCCTTCCAAAGTTTTCACAACCTCTTCTAAATCAGCACCTTTGCTAGCTTGAGGTTTTCAGGTTTTATCAATTTTACACCATCTCGCTTGAGAGGTTTCCCAATTGCTTTGATATTGTTCTCAATTTGAAGTGCCATGGAAAAAGCTTGTCTTAGATTGGCTGGGTTCTTGTCTCTTAGGTAATAGGTTGCCTTCTTATCAAATGCACCTACATATTTGATTAGACAAGATTCATCACAAGGCCTCAAATTAAATAGGTAGCCTTCTCAAGTTTTGTTAAACCTTGTGTTGAAGTCATGGACTAATTCATTAGGGTTCTTCTTGATATTCTCAAACTCAAATAAAAGAAATCTAGGATCAGTCCTGTCACCATATTGCAACCTAAATGCATTTTTTTAGTCATTTTAGTCCATGAATCAATAGATTTATCAGGTAGAGCCTTATACCAATCCCTTACATCCTCCTCTAAGGTGTGGATGAACAATTTGACATACACATCCTCAAAATCTATCTCAAAATATTCCATCATATTATCAAAAATTTTGAGATGTTGATCGTCAGTAATAGCATTGTTACCCTGGAATTTTGGCAACCTATTTTTAACATCTTATGGGACAGCATTTAGGTAGCCATACATTCCTCTAAAATTAATAGGACCAAAGGTGTTAACAACAAATGGAGGTCTAGGCTAAGCCATGTTATTTCTTGGTGGTGATCTTGGAGGAGAAACAAAATGATGAGTTTGTGAGAGGTCTTTGGGGAATGGGAATGAAAACTTCAAACCAGATCTCTCTTAAGGGCTCTCCTTCTTGATGATCTCTAGCAAATTTAGAAAATATAGAAGAAGATTTAGGAGAAAGCCTTTCAAATGCACAAGAAGGTCCCTCACCTGATGGGGAATTCAAATCAACAATAGGATTGTTTGAATCAGATCCACTTGAAGAAGAATTACAGTCCTCAATAATAGGCTACTCACTTTCAAACTCAACAATAGGGATCTCCTTTCTTATAGTCAAGTCTTTAAGAACCTTCCACACCTTTCTCCCCTCTAGCTCTGAGAATCTTGAATCTGTGAACAAATTCTTAGTAGATTCCTTGATGAAGAGATATATTATTCCTTCTAGTTTTATAGATTTGAGAAAAAAATTGTAAATGATAGAAAGGTAAGACAACTGGTATTTTCAAGATCAAATTAGCATGGAGTCACCACTAAGGAATTTCACCTTAATTGTGCAAGAATGCACTAAAATAATCTGTCAAATGTTTTCTAGTACTGAAACCTTCACAATTCTTTATAAATAAGACCTTCTTCTTCTTAAATCAATTAATCACAATGCACCCAAAGTGTATGAACTGCTAGGAAATGGAAAAAGGGCAGAAAAAGCTTTAAACCCTTGTTTAAAACTTGCAAATCTGAAGCATAGAATGATATTTTAACAATGTAGGAGCTCAAAAACTTGAATACACAAATGGTCAGACTCTTTAAACACTCCACAAACACCAATAAATTCCAAGCAGTCCCCGACAGTGGCGCCAGAAAGGTGTTGGTACCCAAATTTTTTCTCCTTTTTGGTCTGAGTAGCATCAGAGATATGACATGAATCTTAAAGTCAGATAGATCATGATGTGTGTTGTTTTGTAGCCGGGGATTTGATCTAACTAGCACTTAGATTTGTGGAGAGATGGATAGCACTTTGAAAGGATTTGATATGACCCTCACTATTTTAGGTTGTTCCTTT